>VTWG01028788.1:0-42721 GCA_008817895.1 Anopheles fontenillei | reverse complement strand
GTATGTGCACAGAACGCTTGTCGAATGCTTGCACGATCATCGGTCTCATCATGTATGCGTTAGCGATCACAATAACATCGAGGTTGTTTGCCTAACGCCTCATCAGCATGCATGAATGTGCTTTGTGGCGCGCTTCTTGTGCTCCATAACGACCCAAGACCCGGATAATGCAAATTCGTGTCAACCTGGCCGAACCTTTCCCTGTGCTAGAGATCGTGAAACTTACGCAACACAGCCGCTGTGTGCGGAATGTTTTTGTTCTCGATTGACTATCATTCTCTTTGGGAAATTCTTGGCTGGTATGAAACGGACGGAAGGTACGTTAGATGTTGACTGCTGACGTATGTTGTCGGGATTGACAAAAATTGAAAGTCTTAACATGGCAAGCAGTAAATGGAAAGAATGCTTAATAGGTTTGTTGCCTACTTACTGCGTGGGATGTCGTTGGTGAAATGGCAAAACTTGTCTAATGATGTATGACTTGCATTATTTTCTATTGTGTTCCACTCAGATTTAAAAATAATTAAATCATCTTGCACAACTTCTGAATGAATTTAAAAAAAAATGTCACAATTATTATGAACAGAGTACGTTAAAATTATAACAATTAAAAATATCTTAGATTTATTACTTTGTTTTCCTACATTATGGAATAACTGCACACTAAAATAAACAAGTTTAGTACACTTTTTATGCTAGTATTAAAATAATAGTGAAAATGATATTAATAATAGATATTATGTTTTAAATGGGTTACCCATTTGTACCCCTTTCTTCCTTCATTCTGTGTGGAGTGACACCATTGGCTTTCTAGCCAGTCAATACTGAGTGTAGTTATTTATTAAAAAATACTTCTTTTCCTTTGCAACTAATGTCATCTGCATTTCAAAAGACTTCACTACAAACTATTTATGACTTGGATAATTAAAAAAAAACAATCAGGAAATTATTTGAGAAAATCTTTACGATTTCTGAGAAACACTTGCTACAGCGTAAAGAAATGATATTGAAGGTGAAATTTACAGAATTAAATTACACAACTATCTCAAACATCTTTTCTGATCGTACCACTATTTACACTATTCTGATTCTTTATGATTCTTTCCACATCGTACATAATACCTTCGGGGAATGTACACAATCACAACGCAGGCAAACACGATCACACCAACGCACATAAGCCACTGTACTGTGTTTAAGGGGAAGGTTTGTATATTTTTAGAAGAGGCCACTAGATTCTTCCCCATCACCGACACGGGTTATACGAGTTGAGCTGCCCAGGTGAGTACTGCCCAGGTGTTCGAGTCTAGGAGCATCGAACAGCCGAAGGTAAGTTTCTATGGTTCTGTTTTTGTTCGATGGTTTCGGTCATGCATAAGCTTTGGCTCAGACCTTTTTGGAACAGACAGTTTCTTCCCATCGCGTGATCCTACCCACGCCCCAGGTAATATGAGCCCAAGCACAGTGTACCGCCGGCAGGCATCACGTGTAAAGGATACAAAATTTAGCTTTTGCTTGGTGAGATTTGAGCGTGCGTGTATGGGCGAGCAGGTGCAACTTGTTGCTTCATTATGTTTTAATCATCACGAAACATGTGAAGGTGTGCTGGTGGAGGACGGTTGGACGAAAACTCAGAAAGCCATCGATGTGAACGGAAATGTTTGATGTTTGATACTATAGCATCTATCTGATGCTTGGTTCATGTAACGATGGATGTATTTCTCCATGGGTTGTCTGAAATTGACTAGTGTTTGAAGGTCACACAGATCCGGAGTCATCGAGCACAAACGAGGAAAATTATCTGTGGTTTCTATATAAAGATTTCCGGTTGCTTCAAATCATTCCATTTGAATGACGAGGAGTTGGGATACTTATAGGACAAATAAAAAATCGCAAAAAGTTTTCGGCAAATAGCTTCAAATTTTGATTCTAGAGCAAGGAATATTTTAAAGTAATATAATACTTTTACAATAACGCTCAGCATAAAACTTACCAAATTATTGCACTACATTATACCATCACAGTTAAGTCAAACAATATGCTCACTTACCTGTAAAAGAGAGAAAACAAAACGACAGTAAGAATTATTGGACATAAAATGCAATTAAATACGGATAAAAAGCGGGTGGCAGGAAGTAAAAACCGGTAGAGATAATTAAGTTACATCCACCACCGGTAGATGTGGATTTCTTTGACGAATGGAATTTACAAATGCGCATACGCGCTCAGTTGTTGAAAATTTTCTTGAACTTGTCTCCGAAAACGGTCAAAACTGACTGCGATCAGCTTGCTTCCTTTCGCCTTCGTATTTCTTTTGGGGTAAAACAAGCAAGCGTTTCATACGGAGCCATCAGTTTATCCCTACCATGCAAAAACGGAACCTCATGACGTGATCGCTCCGTTACACAATGATAGCATTATTAGGTTTATTAGGTTTTTCTGTTTTCGATGAGTTTCCGCAACACCCTGGAAGATGGTGGTGGAGGAGCATTGTGATTGATGCGATTGATGCGATACCGTTGTAGAGCTGAGCCCGGGGCAAAAGGCAAATTCGATGGAGCTTTTAATGCAAAATTGATGAAATATAGAAAAGGTCGAACAATTCTGCTATAGGTCTGAAGGTTCAATTTGAAATTTGTTTGGTCTAGCTAGTGACAGCTATTTTTTTGTTCCAGTGGAGTGGAGTTTTCTCTGTGGAGTTTTACATTGATCCGCTCAATGTAAAAGCGGTCGCTGGTAAATACTTTACTGTAATTAATGAATACTTGGTCAATTACTTTTTTTGATTGGATTACAAATGGGTAGACTTTATAAGTTGGGCCGGTCTGGTGGTACAGTCGTCAACTCGAACGACTTTACAACATGCCCGTCATGGGTTCAAGCCCCGAATAGACCCATACGTAGGACTGACTATCCTGCTATGGTAACAAAAAAAGTCATTGATAGCCAAGCCCACTTCACTAGTGGGTTCAGGCAGGCCTTGACCGGCAGCGGTTGTTGTGCCAAAAGAAGAAGAAGAAGAAGACTTTATAAGTTATCCAAATCGTATTAGTATGCTACGGTTGGTAATAATTTTGATAATACTTTAAAATGAGAAGTGTTACAATAATTGAAGATACCAACAAAAGGTTTCATATCCTATATAAAAAAAGTAGAGTTCGGATTAATGAACAAAGCAGGATAGGCGAATAATGGATATTTTCATACAACAAACTAATGGGTTTTGCGTTTCTAGTTAATGTTTCCTTAATGTAGAAATTGTAGAATTTTACTAATATAGAAATCGTACTCCTATAACCAAATTAAATCATCATAAGTTTGCATAGTTTTACATAACTTAACGATAGGATAAGTATGGCATGATATTGAGGAGAAGAATTAGCCGTTAACACTGAAGCTAACACCAAAGACAGAAATGGATATCTAATAATCTAGTTAGGATAGAAAGGATGGAATTTTTCACAATTTAATTTTAATTGGCACCATAAGCAACCGTGATCTTGCATTTGGTCACGAAAATGTAAAAAGAAGTTCTCACTATGATTTTTAAGTAGGCGATTTTAGCCCACCCAATTGACATTTTCGAGCACGAATAATCGGAAATTCGACCAAATTCCCTTAAACTGCATCATTTTAAGGGAATTTAGAAAAAGGCCTTTAAAATCAACTGTGATGCGGATTTTTCGGTGTTTTCTTCTAGATTCGCTCGGAAATGATGTTACTTATCGTTATAGTTGGTCATGTAGCCATATTATTCTTAAATAATATAGATTTTTTATAAAATAATGTCACACAAAATTGTCTTTTAGAAGAAAGAAGAAATAGATAGAAGAAAGTCTAATTTACGAAGTCACAAAATCTTAGCGCTTTCAACACTCTTGATCACACACAAATCCACAATTTCAGGCGTATCGAGTACTAATCGAGCAGGTATGGAAAAAAAATTCGAGCAAATGTCACTTGGGCATGGTGCAACTCTATTCAAATGAAATACGATAAAAGCACAGTAAAATAATTGAAATCATGTTTAATTTAAGAAAACTGTCCTGGAAGCATGTGAAGCCTAGAAGTTATTGAATTTATCCAATGTATTTACATCCTTTTTTTGTACTAATACACATCCCCATATAGTGAACCTGTGTAGGAAAAATATTAGACATAGAGGCAGACTTTAATTATTTCGCCATTCGAAGATGGTTTCATTTGCTCCAAAAAGGCTCTGCATTTGAATGGACATGCTGTATAAAAGTGTATCGCAGGCTTCGTGTGCTTGCGCTTCGTTATTCCGTTCGGGATCTCAGAGAATTTCTCCGTCATTCTTTCTTCGCCAGGTATGCAAAAATTCTTGTTGCTGCTTGAATGCTGGTAAAGCAGACATTTTTCAAAACGTTTGCAGTGCCTTCCTCTTTTCGGTGGTATTCTGAATGGATGGTTCTGCTTTGTTGAGTTTTTAAAGAATATTTTCTTTCTATTTGACTTTACACTGCACGCAAACTTTACCGCCCAATGTCTGGTAGAATGTGAAATTAGAAAAGGGAATTTTGCTGTAATATGTGACGAAAAGGATGACATGTTTATTTTGGTAAAGCTTTTTTGTTTCGTGCTTTCGGGTACGGTCGGGAAAGGAATGGAACTTTGTCTGGTCGTATAGCAACCGGTGCATCTGTTTAAAATAACATTTATTGCGGGCAGTTGTTAACATAAATAGTAAGTTACTAATTGTTATGTTAGGCCGCAAATACACGACGCGCGTTTCCGCGCCCGCGGAAACGCGTATAACAATCCAGCCATAGAAATGAAATGTCATTCGAACGCGCTACCGCGGAAACGCAGAGATGCTCATGCTGAATATCTCTGCGGAACTGTTATACGCGTTTGAACGCGCCCGCGGAAACGCGCGTCGTGTATTTGCGGCCTTACATTTATTGTTAAATTCAAAGGATAATGAGTGACTCTTGCAACGGGATTACATGTATCGGTAGAATTAATTTGAAATTGCCCTTTAATAGTATTTTGTTATTGTGATAGTCTATTAAGTCTATTGACAGTCGTATTAAGTCAACATAATTGAAGAAATTAATTAATAAACGATTAAACTTTCATCATTTTATAGTGCCAACTCATATTTCAAACCCACTGCAAACAATTCAATTACCCACAAGAAATCTGACTTACATTGCCATTTTGATGCATAAATTCCCCTCTGTCGGCAATGGGACACTGCCACAAAGGAAGATAAAACTCAATTCTATCGCATAAATTGCAGCAGATTATTAGCCGCTAGCAAAGTGCGAAGAGCCAACAAGCTTCTGTTTGGCCGTGCACAAATGGGCAGCACTTTATTCGCACTCCTGGTAACGATCTGCCACTCGAACTCTTCCGACGCAGTGGTGATTTTTTTTTACCAAGTGTTTTCCTCCCTTACTTCAGGATTTCAGACCGTTTCAAATGATGGTAAAAAATGAGCGAAGAAGAGTGATGCAAAGAAATCGAAGGCGAAAGAGAAAGAATCCACTAAGCTCAAACAGGTGGTCGATCAAGGGTAGGGCCACCGTCGGTAGTACCGCAGGAGGTTTGTTTTATTTTTCTTAACTTCTAAGCTGTTCCTTGTTGAAATCCTTGGGGGAGTGTAGGACGTGAAATCACGGTCAGCTCCGAGGTACTGCGCTCTGCCAAGGGGTTGCTAAGGGATTCGCTGGATTTGATGGTCTCTGCTGGAGAGCTGGCTTAGACTAGGCAGGGAGGTGGTCCGATATGGAGCTGATACCTCGCATGGTATTGTTTTTTGTCCACACTCTCTCTCACACACACACACTCGTTTCCAACCCACTGGCTGGGTGTAGCTTGGCTGTGTCTTGTTGTTTCCTTTCGCGATAAACCATTTGCGAAAGAAAACAACGCAACAAATTCAAGAAAATGGGCAACCGGTGGGTGTAACGCAGTTCACGCGGTGAAGCAAATACCACTTCCAGTGGTTTTTGCACTGCCTCGTACCTTTCCATGTACTGGGAGTGGAGATGGAACACTCCTCTTCAAGCAGGGCCCGATTGAACCGTAGCAAACTGTTGCTTGTGAATATTTATTCTGGTTTTCTACTGCCGAACCACTAGTACGCAGGCAGTGGAAGATGAAGTGGTTTGTTAGTTGAAATGAAGTAGCATCTTTTAGTGTGGTGGCAGTTTGGTGTAGTGTTGTACCACTCTTACCATCATCAGTTGACACATGCTCAGCAAACTTCCGCCAAAATGGGCCAATGTAAAAGGTTTTACTGATTTGCAGAGCAGTTTGGAGCATTTCTCTTCATTTCGGTGCTTTCATCGTGCGGACGAAGCTCACTGTTTCTCCATTTGAAGATGGATGAGCGTCCAATCTGGTGCGTGGGTGCCGGAGAAGTCCGTCTACCGGGCGTTATGCGGGTGGGCATACAAAACGTAACATGATTGTGCACGCACACAAAAAGCATGTGCGTATTGCCTAATGAAGATAGATCTGGGATGACGGTGACTGTCTCGGTTGGGCTGGTCAACAAAGCGTGCATACACACAGCCCATGCCAGCTTTCATCACACCACTACAACGGATGCGCTGGGAAACTTTCCATCCCTCTGCGAATCGGGGAAGCGCCCTTCAGGGAGGCGCCCCATGCTGAGCCGCTTTCATGCGGCGTGCAAGCACTGGGGAGACTTTAGCGCCAACACGGAGAACAAAGTGCCATTAAATTGCTTTTATTTGCTTACGTCTACATCCGATGAATTAATGTAGGAAAGATGAAAGCATTATTCACCGAGGGGTTTGACTGACCGTCGCACCAAAGATGGACGTGTCGTTGGATTTCCTCGCGAAGCGCGTATCGCCGCCTTTCCCAAATAATGTGACGGACGCTTGACGTGCTATCGTCTTTCCACCACTAGTACTAGCGATATGTGTATGTGTGTGTTTGTTTGCAAGGTAACATTACTTGAGTGCAGAGAAAGCGAGAGAGTGCTCCACATGATGCGGTGTCGGTTAAGGTTTCCCGTTACTGGCAGATGGTATGGCAAGACGTTCCAGGTCAACAGGAAATTGGAAAAGTGGTTTCTCGGGTGTGCGTTGCTGCTTGCGTCGCTGGTTTTTTGTTATTAATATTTACTTTAGCTATTTGCCTCCTGGGGATAGAATTCGAAGATTAAACGATACCGAAATTCCTTTGCTGCTCGTGCGCTTTCGATTATTACGATGACGCCGGGTCGTATTTTATGTTGCTACCGTATTGCAAATTACCTTAACAGTCACAAGCGCAAAAGAACGTAACCAGGGGAGACGGTGTGCAACCAATGGAAACAAGGTGTCTTGCTACAGTCGAGAAATTGCTAAGGTATTTTGATAGCTTTAGATGATAATATGTGGGCTGTCGATTTAAGCTGCCGATGTTGTCGACGGAAGAGATACGGCTGTCGCAAACTTTGATGCATGATCGACATATTTTGGTTGAATGATAACAAATGGAATCTTATGTTCCTGATTGTATTTTTGTTTTCGTGGGATTAATTGAAACTTTAGTTTAGGTTATTGAAGACGATTTATTTAGAATAAAGTTGTTCATTGAAAGAACGAGCCATCATTTTGATTATCATTCAATATCGCTTAACGGAGATTTATAGCTCTCCTTTATGACTTTATCATAAAGATACATATTTTTTAGTTAAATGTGGTACAAATTTAAATCTTATGCAACCTTTATCTATTATCTATTTAGCAGTTCCCTGATGTTTCATTGAACTGCTTACTTGTGATTTATTATGATCAGATTAACTATATCAAAGTAAAGCAAGGCAAACGTCTCCTTCTTCTATTTGGCGTAAACTCCTACAAGGACATGCCGGCATATACAGGCTTTCGAGACATATATAGGTAAACGTAGCCCTATAGTCAGTCCTTGCTACGGGGGATGGTCCAATCTAGGGTTGAACCCATTACGGAGATGTTATTGAGTCGTACGAGTTGACGATTGTACCATGGAGCCGTCCTCAAATGTGGCAAACTATATTTACTTCAAATTAAACATTCAACAATTGCTTTTGTTTATTGAGGTAAACCATACAAAGGAGTTACTATTTCGTTTTTGACCCATAGCATTCAATCAATGACATAATTTTCTTTAAAATGTTTTAATGAAAATATAGGTCCATGTAGTCACAAAAAACCTACAAGCAATTTTATAAATTATTTAAAAATGTACAATTATCCAAAATTGACTAGGGAAATAAGTGCCAAACGATTCGATGTAGATGGAACCTTGAGTTGCCCCACTTTGGGTTTAATTCCATTCAACATCTTAAACGTCTTCAGCCTCTTTTGTTATTCATCAATTAGTATTAATTTTGTTTTGCATTTCTCCTAATTCGTTTAAAAGGTTTATTGCACTTTACTGAAATGTATGAAACAGAAAAATAGGATGAAAACGCAGAAAATTATGTTGAATTACAAATGACCAGGCTGCTCCACTATAGGGCATGTATGACCATGCGTCTCCATTACTGTGCATAATAATCGCATACACATCTGTCTCCGTTCGTCGCATTGACGACACTAAACATAAAATTTGAAAGGACTTTTATTATCGTGCATCGAAATTGGTGTGATTAGCAAAAATATTGTTTAGTTATGTTGCGAGAGAACTACTCCCATTTTCTCCCAACTGAGGTAATTTCCTACAGTCTGCGCTCTGCAATCTCACATTTTGATCTGAACATAATTGTACGGAAGATTGCTCATATGAATGACAACTTCCCCTTCGCAACTGCTCTTGATAGAGATAGTTGAGAGAGTTTTTTCTCTGAATCTGAAATACAGTGAGAGGATTTGAGAAGTATTTCTCTACGCATGCGCACCAATGCTCAAAGAACATCGAGCTTTGTTGGCACACTCATGTGGTTTGAATTCACTGTCCGAGAGAAGCATTATTGCAATTGAGGGAAAAATCATTTGTGAGATTTCTATAAATTCTCCCTTCGTCAGCAAAAGCTCCTTCATCAGTTGGAGGAAAGCCACCATGGTGAACAGGCAGCACTCTGCATCGCTCGGAATCACGAAAATGACGCTCTGCAATTATCACGTTTGTTTGCCCGTCTGGCCCGGTCCGCGTCTACTTACCCATGTCGTCAATGATGGGAGCCATCCGCAGTGTGATTCCAACTAATAGTAGGCACATAATCAGTAATAGGCATGCGGTCGCAATGATTGTCCATCTGGCACGTTGCGGCAGATCGTCCGGATCTATCACCTGTGGATGGGGCGAGGGAAATGAAAAACAAATGCTACCGTTAGCATTCGCGTTCTAAGCACACTGGAAATAGCACGTCCTCGTGCGTTAACTTGACGTGCGCGTGACGCGGCTGATGACGGGCCATTAGGATTAGGCTCGTGCTACAGGTACCGTCGGGCTGTGACAGGTTTGCACAAGAAAAGGTGTAAAATCCGCTTCCGCACGGTCAGCAGCTGAAGGGTGAGCATCGTTTCCGTGCAAGGCAACCCGTCCTAAGGACTTGGGCATTGGGTCGATGGTGGAAAAAGTAACAAACAAAGCAATAACCTATCCCGCATGGCTTACCTTAACGCTTTGGTCGTCGAGGTCGTGCACCAGAATTTTGCGCTTCTTGTGTCTTTTCTTCTTACAGTGTCGATGGTGATGATGATGATGTCTGCTTCCGGGATTTTTTCCATCGTCCCAGCAACGCATAAAAGGGGCCGACGCATGAAACAGCAAGGATACCGGCGAGGTGAAAAGAAAAGAATGAACCGTGAGATAAAAGTTAATTGATTTTGCTTGTTTCTTTTTTCCCCCGTCTGTCGATGCAGAGCATCAGGTAAGGTGCGGTGGGATATTCTTATGCCATTTTTATTAGAGCCTCTCGAGCGATCGGGTTTCGCCACCAAGAGGACCGGTGGCACATGGTAAATCGGGGTAAAAGTATGCCAGCGGCTTACAATACAATGCATACGGTTGGACCGGTGGCAGCACTCCGGGGACGAAGCAACAGCGCCACAGGGTCCACCTTGACGTCAGAGTCGCCGGGGAGTCCTTGTTTGCTAACATGACCCAAGATTTGGTCTCTTGAGTGAAGTACCCGCCAGAGTAGGTCTTGTAAGGAGACGCAACCTACTCGCTACTGTTTCTGCGTCTCGTATCGATCTTTGGTGTGGAATTGCCTACGTACAGTGGCTCTCTTAAGGCACGGTAGGTGTGTCGTAATAGGACCGGACCAGCCCACCACATCTAACACACACTCCACACTTCGGGGATCCCTTTATGTGGCTCGTTATTTCGACGCGATTCTTACCTGTGTTTATGCTTCCTCCTATGCTCAGGCACTATTGAATCCAGCTCCCCGTGACGTTCGGATTCAATTTGCAGTGAAACATCGTACATGAAGTCTTCGTCGTAGGGGAATTGACTACTCGCAGATGTGATGGGTTGGGTTGGTGTGGAACCACGTTCGGTGCCGTAATCGGTGCAGCAAGCGGGAAGGCAGACGGGCAAACGGGCAGGTGCGTACATGCGAGGAACATTGAGAGAAACAGATAACAAGAGTGAACAGTGAGAGACAATCAGGCAACAAGGCTGCTTGTGAGCGGGCGGGCAAGGACCTAGAGAACGAAGCTTACGTTCGGACGGTAGCCTTCGTACATGACCTTCTTCAGGACTGATACAATAATACTATCTCATGCGTATGGAACCACTTGGGTGTATTCGCATGCACGCGGTAGTAACGTGATCGAGCGAGAGCGAATAAAATCTGACAGTCCTTTGAACTCAGCGACCTTTCCACCAAACAGGTAATTGAAGGAGTTTACTTATTAAGAATCATCACACACCGACATAACCGGAAGTAGTGGTACATGGTACGAGGTCGGTACAGACTGTTAGTGTCAAGTAATGCTCGAGATTTTAATGACAGGTCCTGGACCGGGACTGAGTGCTACTCTTAAACGCAATCCATCCCAATGAGAGGAAGCACACAAATTAATCTGGTTCTGATTGTAATTAGCGAGCAAGTGCGTGAATCAGCACATTCGTTGGGATTAGTGTTAACGTGGTAACAGCGCTTAGCCTTGTAATGAGGACGTGATTTTAAGTAATTTATTGCCTTGTGCTTGTGATTAATATTACCTGATGAAAACCCTAAGAATGGATACATTTCATACATTAAAGTGAAATTTTGTGTTGTTATGTGGAGCCTTTTGACGAAGACTATGAGTGGCTTTAATTTAATTAATGTGGCTTTAATTTAATTTAATTAACAAATATGTTAATATCAAGATTCCATGCTTATTGTTTGAAAATTGTCGTTATTTAAAAAAATGATTATGGCAGGGTTGTTTTGTGTTTGATTGTGAGTTAATATATTGAAAAATACTAGTTTTGGCATCAAAAAATAAAACTAAACACATCACTACTTGCTTAAAAAGGAAAACCGTGTAGTTAAAAAACAGTTAGATATTAAAAATATGTGTACTCGGTAGCTTTGAATAATATTGTTTTAAGGATTTTATCAATTTATATTTACACATAAACTAAACTTTCTTTTAAACAATTCCTATAACATAGATGACATTTTTGTATTATCAAGTCCTATAACATAGATGACATTATCTACTCCGATAGAATTTCCAAAACATACAAATAATTTTTGTTATCTTTTTTTTTTGTTTAATTCAACGCATGATACTTAGTAAAAGTAAATGCTATATAAAATAAAATAATCGAAAAAAAGGAATTGATTTTGTATAATAATTTAGTAATGTTTTTTGTCATGCCCTACTGCTCTATAAAAAATAACAATTTTTCCATCAATAATCTGGTTCAATAATCAATAGATGGTTCTTTGCTCGTAGATTTTTTCCTATATTTGCAGCTACGATAATTCCAAACATTAAGAAAAAAATGGCTGGGCTAGTTAAATTATTCAAACAATGAGAAAGGAGAATGATTTGAACCCACTTCAGTGTACATTTAACAAACATATTCAAATCAATAAAAACTTGTATACTGAATACTTCTACCAAGAATAAGGATCTTAAGTTTTTCTTAGACGAAATTGACAATAAAAAGGCATTTTTTGCTGATGGGAGGGCATTAGAATTGTAAAATAATTAATCAATTTATATTGTTTTTGATAAGAAAGTACTAACTGACCATATAAAATTTCAACAGCTTTCTTTTATTGAAGCTTAAGTTTAGTTTTAAAAAAGTAAAACGTAAATCTGGAAATTGAATCAGTCAATTTTTTATAACTTTGCAAAGTCATCTTCTACGTGGACATGCCAGCTTATATAGGCTTTCGAGAATGATTCATACTACGCAGTTGAATAGTCAGACCCTTGATGTATAGACCCTTGACCCTTGTCATTTCGAAAACAGTAAGTAGCAACCGCCAATGCTATCTACTGTGAGCTGAAAAAGTAACAATGTGCGATAGCAGTGTTCTCAAACAATAACTTGGAAAATATGAAAATAAAAAAACGAGAACCATTTGTTAACGAAAAACCAAAACATTGAATAATTGATTCAAGGAAAGCTGTATCCAGAGAGTCGATTAAAATTTAATTAAATATGCCAAAACAAGAGCGCTTAAAGCGATTTTCATGTTTCGCAATGTTTGCTCACGTTGTTGTCAGCTTTTAAAAGTTTTAGGCATCGTAGGATGTAGCGATAATTTAACCAAAAAACAGCATCAAGAAATAAAATCGGAGTGGTGTCGTTGTATGTATCGCATTGTACTTGGTTCTATTTAGCATAAAAGTTATAAAAATTAAGATTTGCATCCATAAACGGTGTGATACATATCTACTTTACTAAGCAATCCAACATCTATTTAGTTTTACAAGAAAACAAATATGAATTAGCCATGAGATGATACAATCCACGGTGTTATTCCGTTTAAAGCTACGTACATTAATCCACAAACATGCCTTATAAGTGTCTTGTTTGCTTAAAGTGTTGCCAGTTACTGACATTCATCTGTCGATTCCGAGAGCCCCTTTGTGAGGGGGGGGTGTATCCGAATACTAGCATCATACTTACAGTGGTTGATTCGGAGGACGGCTTAGGATGCAATGTTGGAGGCCACTGCCACCGATGGCACCGCTCCCGACCGCTCCGGCTCCGCTGCTCGTTGACGGGAACACTATGACCGGGTCCGAGCATCGCTTCAGATATTCTAGAACAGGAGGATGAGTAGAAAAGTTACTTTGAGAACATCGACCGTTCCAGTGACATCAACTTTGCTGGTGGTTGGTGGATGAAGGAGGCGAACACACACGTTCGTGCAAACGTGAAGGAGAGGTGCTTCTACAGAGCATTGTGCTGCTACTACAGAGGAAAACCAACGCAGAAGAGAGTACGGTGGCGCCGAGAGCTGCAATGGTGATTGATCGGATTGATACTTGGAGCTACTGCAAGTGAGGTAAGGGGGCTTGGTTTGTAACTTTACACAAAATAGTGAGCATGTCTGGAACACTACACACGTTACTGCCATCAAGTACACTTTACTGTCATACTTACTGTACTTCCGTTTGTTGAGCTTCTCCTCGTCACTCTCGTTGATGTCGTAGCCCATGATGTAGGAAGAGTAGTCGTCGCCGTGACCGTACGCGCTGCTCTTGCGATGGCTGTGATGCTCTTTGGCGCTCGATCGCCTGGTGCCAGTAACGTTCGGCCGATAGTGCAACTCAACGTCGCAGCTGGATTGTTTGAGAAAGCTACGCTGCTTGCGCTGGGTTTGTTGCTGGTTCGGTTGAGCTAAGCTTGCGGTTAAGGGTTGCATTGCACCTGCGGAGGTGCCCGAAACTGCATCCGAGACGCCTTCGCCAGCTATGGGAGCTACAGCCGATCCTTTGCTAGCCCGTCTGGAAGGGATGGGTGTGTGACCATCGGCTGGCGGATGCGCTTCACCCCGGCAGAGGGAGTCGAGCAGGATCGACGGTGATGAGGGCCGATGGTGCTGCTGGCGAGTATTGGTAAGGTGGTGCTGTTGCAGCTTCACCAGATCACTAACCGGCGGTGAATGTCGTGCGGTAGATGCTATCACAGGTAGATTGGATGCCGTCAGCTGGTTAAAGCTTTCGATGAGTCCGAGTGGAGGCGAAGACGGCGCCTCTTGCTGCTGCGGCTGCTGCTGCTGTTGCTGTGCTGAATGGGCGGCCCGACCGATGGACACTGCACCAGCAGAATGGTTGCTGTTATGGGGTTGCGTTAATTTGTTTCTCTTACTAGCGCTACTACTACTGCTATTATCGCCTAGAAATAGTGCTGACTTTTTGCCGCCGCTAGCCACCTGGCTGGTCGGCTTGTCCTTCCCTATCACAGTGGAGTTGTTGTGCTGATGCTGCTGTTGCTGCTGTTGCTGTTCCTGATCCCGATCCGACTGGCTGAGATCCACCACGAACGAGGTATCACAGTCGATGGCGCTCGCTTTGGTCGACGACTTTGGCTGCTGGTAGGTGGCCGTACTGAATGTCAGGTGGCGTCCTTCGGCCGCTGGCTTCTGGCGTGGCAGTATGGGGCTGTTCTGGGCGCTGATCGATTTCGCTTCGAGCACGCGCAGTCGGTTGGCAACGGCATTGCCGGCGGACAGATACGATCCCAATCCGTACCGCGATCGAGTCGAGTTCTTGATGATGGATATCGGTTCCGAGGCAATGCTGCGCCGCATATCCGACACATCGCTAACACCATCCAGCTCGATCGACACATTCGTAGCACTATCTTCCAGATCGTAGTGAGCGCTGAGTAGGTCCGATTCGGGCTCGATCTCGATGGAAACCGGTTCCAGCAGAGAGGACTTCCGTGGTGCGTTAGCCAACGTACGACCACTGCCTTTACGGTTTTCAAGCGATTCGGGACTTTTCGTTGAGCTCGACTCGGCGGCGGATATCCGGGACGCACCAGAAGCTCGATTTGGCGCACTCACCTGCGGCGAACTACCCTCCTCGACAAGCACGGCCGGTTCCACACTCGTTGTTGCCACGACCACATTCCCATCGGCATCGACCAGCGACGAAAGGTCGCCGATCTCGACGATAACCTCATCAACTCCGTCGCTAATGGTGGAGTTTTCCACCCCAAGGCTCGCTTCCGGCACCGCACTCCCATAGGTGTAGCAACCGGCATCGAGACCTTCCCGCTGCTGACGGTCCACACTTCCTGCTGTTCCATTATGACCCGGACATAACGGTTCGATGGCCGCGTTTGCACCATCGCTACTATTGCTATTGCTAGCGGTAACCTCCCGATGGCAACAGCCGCTTCCGCCCGCTCCACCCGTTGATATCTTCCGCCCGAAAAGGATACGCCGCAGGAGGCGCGACTTTTTGTGGCGTTTCTTTAGCTCGCACTCGCGCTTGATGGCCAGTATCTTGTTCTCGACCAGCGTCGAAAAGACGGCCTCGAACTGAATGGCCCTGTTCAGATCCTCCAGTGTGCCGTTGGTACACACGCCCTTGTCCACCTTCATCGTTGCAGGACAGGGGCCGTCCGCCCGCTACCTCGCCGAGGGCGGATGAAGGTCACAAACGGACGATTGACCTTGCCAGATTTGTTACCGATGTACCGACCGCTGTACCGAGTAGCGTGCAATACTTTTAGGAGGCTGAAGAATGGTTATCTGCTGGGCTGAGTGAATTTTCTTTTGTATTTTGTCCACAGTTCCTTGCGCCACATCGGAAGCTCTTAATGACCGAATAGTTTCAGTGCTTCATTATGCTTAGCGCAGTTGTTTTATTCATTTCGTTTATCTTTTTTCGCGTTTGAAACCTTTAGCCTATAGCAAATCGATAAAGTTGAGTAGCGCTACATTACATTATAGCTTCGACTAGCTTTAGTTGGAAATCAACGGATTTAGAATGATGATAGTTGGAAACTATTCAACGGTCTGTACACTGTAAGATTGCATCAGCCTGCAAAGATAAGGATGAAAATAATAATGTTATTACTATAAGGATACATATAATTGCGATAAAAATATTGAAAAACAGTAGTTTAGCTTACGTTGTTAGACAAACAAAACTGTCCATACAATTGATTGTTACAGTTTTAAGCAAATTGTTGCGGTTCCCATTAAACTTTTTGATTTTGTATAACCTTTAACTTTATTAAGAAGCGTATAGCCGGTCTCGTAGTACAGTCGTCAACTCGTACGACTTAACAACATGCCCGTCATGGGTTCAAGCCCCAAATGGACCGGGCCGCCATACGTAGGACTGACTATCCTGCTATGGGGGGATCAAATAAGTCACTGAAAGCCAAGCCCACAAGTAGTGGTACAGGCAGGCCTTGACCGACAACGGTTGTTGAGCCAAAAGAAGAAGAAGAAGAAGCGTAGGATTTAAAACCACGTCCGAGTAGTCTAGCGTTCACCGATCAAGAGAATGATCAAATCCGCCCGGATAATCGTGTTTCCTGTGCTAATCTTCCGCTAACGACCTGCCACTTCACGCGTTCACAATTGAAAATCGCGTTCGTCGTTCGAAAATCGAACACAAATCTTAAATTAAAATCTTAAATTATAAATAAAAAAATTAAAAATATAATTAATTGTAAGTATGTCGGATCATTTTTTTAGAGAATATTTTTAATTTAATTATTACAGTTATGGAGAATTTCATTTTGTTTCAATACATTACAATTACGATTGAAAATCAGAGGCGTTAAGTCGATTGCAAACAAGTAAAAGAAAACATCGATCCATTTAGTTAAAAACTATAGAATAAGTTGTCAGCCAATATAAGGGGCGGTTCGGTGGGGTAGTCGTCAACACGCACGATTTAACATCATGCCCGTCGTGGGTTCAAGTCTAGAATTGACCGCTCGACCCGTAACAAGGATTTAATATCCGGCAACGTGTGGTACTAGAAAAGTTTTGAAAGCCTGTATAGGCCCGGCATGTCTGCGTAGGACGTTACGCCAAACAGAAGAGAAAGCCAATGTTTAGATCAATAGCTAATCAAATTTAAACCAAATAAAAAGACTAAAGTTTACGATTTGTTTGTTTAATTATCAATCGTAACTTAAAAAAAACATAATTTTATATATCATGGTAGCGTATAAGATTTTGTTGATTGTTCGAAATACACTAAACATTGCAATATTAAATACATACATCTTCATCGTTAAGCCTGGAAAGCGTTATGTTAAATTGAGTTAATTTTCACAATATGAAGCAGTGTGAAGCAACTAAATTCTATCATAAAATACTAAGATTTTCTCAATGTCACATAATGGCATCCGCATCGAATCATTCAATCATTTGCCACCTCAAGTCCGCCGACCGTATGGTGTGTTTACTTTAATGAACATAAATGAAGTGCCAAAATAAATACAAATAATTGTACCAGCGACGCTTCAATGAGATTGATTTAGGGTGATTTATAATCATATCCCTTCCGGTCACCTCCTTTCGTATCGCTGTGCTCACGATTTATGGCATCTGGTAAAGGGTAAGGGTTTGAACTGGAACTGTACTACTATTTCGATGATTAATGCACAAATTTAACGGACATTAATTTATACTAATTATGTACAAAGATGATAACGGTTGACATCACGTTTGAAAATAAATTAAAAAAAAACATAGCTTAAACATAAAAAATACTGCTTGAAATATGCATTGGATTTATATAATTTATTTCTATCTTTTGAAAAATGTGTGTTATATTAAATTTCTACACAAATTATTTTAGCATTTTATTAGAAAATGGTACTAAATGTGTTGAAAACCTTTTTACAAATAATTTCATGGTTTCTAAACATAAACACGTTTTCTTCTATCAAAGAAAATATCATCGCAAAACAACTTCTAAGGAAGCTTAAGAAGCCCTTCAAACAGCTCAGCATCATGACGCTTCGAGTACTAAGATGCCTTCACCTTCAACAGTACCGAAATCGAGTCATCAATTATGCACTTTGTGTGCATTGCATCAACCAGCAATGTGTGAGAGTGTGTGTGATGTGCATAGCACAAAGACATTGAGTTTGCATTTCAAAGTGTGATCAAGTGTAGGGTTGTTCACACGTTTGACTAATTAACGTTTTGCAGATTAACGTACAGAGTAAACTCAGATGATACACTACCATGGCTGTTGCTGGCATATTGTACATTATGCAGTAACATAACTAAAACATGAAGTGTATAAAGTTTTAATTTAAAGTATTTAAAGTAAAAATAATAATTATAAATAACAGTGCTGTTATTAAAAAATGATAATTATTAAAACTCGTAATTAAATTTAATTTAAAGTTATAATAAGTTGGTGATATATCATTATTGTTTCACAAACAATATACGATTATATTTTAAAGAGTCTGTAAACCCACCAAGTTTGAGTAGAAGCAACGTGTAGTTTTTGCAGCTGAACTGTTCAACCCCCCACTTATCGCGATAGAACTTCATGCGAGAGAACTGAGACGGTTTATAAGTAAGTGAAGTAAAACCTTTGCTATCAGCCCTGTTGGTGAGGAGAGTGTGAAAACAGCAGCCGTTAAAAATTCATTCTCTGCTTTCGGTTTTTGGCTGATGATGTGTCTGTTCGGTGGGAATTGAATACGTTTCGTCGTGCTCGCGCTTGCCACTTCTTTGCGAGTGCTTATCACTCGTTCACGAGTGCCTCTGGGGCGCGGTGCCGGCATCTTTTACGATCAATTCCCCGTTTTTACATCCTTTCATCCCCATCCTGCGGCTGTTTGTTTCTGCAACGCAGCATAAGAAGTTTGAAGCTTCTGCGAGTGCGTGTGTTTGCACCGTGCAATTAAGTTGTGATTGTGTTGGATCGTGTATTACTTTCCATCCTTTTTTGTGTGTTACGTCCTTTTCCATCCGCCATGGCAGCACGTACGGACAAGGGCTGGGAAATCTGATGCCACCCCTTTTTGGAAGCCGCAACTTGGGGAATAAACATGTGCTCATAAATTTGTTATGAACAAATAAATTTGACAGGCAAATGATTCCGACTTGCGGGAAATAGCACAAACGTACCCGATGGCACTATATCACACTGCTCGAGTGGAAGCTTTTTTACCCAGCATGTACGTACGGCGCTGTAATCGATTCTGCACGAGCTTACAAGTCGGTCGATATGGCGGTGCATATGCTATTAGAACGCCAACAAGCAAAAGTAACGAATAAAAAGAATTTTTTTCACACTGCACACGCACACATGCAATGGAAGTACGGTATAAACTGTAAGAGAAGGAAAACAAAATGAAGCAGTGATAAAGAAATAGTGCTAGAATGATGAATGGCGAGGTTAAAGAGTAAAGTATGATTTAAAGACGGCACAGCCAAGGGCAAAAAAACTCCAAGCACAAACTGTACGTCGGATTTCCGACTGGCAGAAATGAACGCATTGGACTATCCATACATCTTTTCGGACGGCTTTGGTGACAGGTCGAGCTTAAACGTATTATGTGGGGTTGTTTTTAGCCCTCCTTTGATCGTTGCCTTTTCGCGCCGAGTCATTTGGTTACGCTTAAAATATGATTTTGCTCCTGGATTACTACATATTTAGGGGTTCACTGGAAGGGTTAAATTGTGCGCATTGCGGATCAGCACAGTTAAAACGGTGTGTAAATAACGGGACGTTGAATGTTAGAGAGGATGCAAAATGCGGTAGAAAGGATTGTTCATGCTTTTTGATATATGAATACAGCAGTGACGTTAAGTGTGAGCATTTCAATGAACAGCCGGCAAATAAAATTTATGTTGTCATAGCTTTTGACATTGATTGATTTTAAAATATTTTAATGAAAATGTTGAAATTTGAAGGCTGCAGTTATTAACTTTTATAAATACTACACTAGTTCTTTAGTAAAAAATAGTATACCTTAGGTTTCAATCGTATTGATAACGGCTTAAACAGACTTAGCAGAATTAGTAATTAGAAAACTGATTAAATTTTCTACCAGATCCGGACGATCCGGATTGAAACAATGTATTGAGTATTGATACATATAATAAGCACAACCTAGAACTCATATATGACATAAATTTTTTGTACATATTTAATATAAACGAGCAGTCACTTCGCGAGCATTTCATTGTTGGCAAAAGGAATAGGCTTTTCCCATCTTACGTTTGAATGTGGAACCCAATCATGGAATTTAATTATTTTTTTGGCTATTGGAAGCATAAAGTACTTAATTTACTGACCACTGCTGTAAATTTTATTGAAATTGGTAGACACCCAATACTATGCGTTTGGCATCGCACTGCTTTGAAATTAGAAGTGTAGACTCGAAGCCTCCGGATAATAGACACAACTTTCTGCTTGATTTTGTTCTTTGGCACAACAACCGTTATCAGTCAACAACCTCCTGTATCACTGGTGGGTTTTGGCATTCGGTGACTTATTGATTCTCTCTATAGCAGTATAGCTAGTCGTACGTATGGGGGCACGGTCTATTTGGAACTTGAACCCATGACAGACATGTTGTTAAGTAGTACGAGTTGACGATTGTACTTGAGACCGGACAACTAGACTAGAATATTAATCTAATTAAATGAAACTTCACAGAATCAATCAAGTTTTTGTGATAAAAATAAAATGAAACAGACCGGGTGTTCTTTACAATTACAATTACAATTACAAAAAATATGTACAACACATTTCATTTATTTCCAAGATCTGTTAGCAAGACATAACGATAGATCCATAAATCCTACAACACGTTAATGAATTCTTTTTCTTTCCTTTGTTTAATGGTTCATCGTCCAGATGCCAATTAAAAAAATGAGCATGGATAATTCATAACTTAACTTAATTTTTTTAGTTGATGAGTAGCGGTCCTCTGAGATGGTACCTGTCAATAGCTAAGTAACACATTCTACTGGAGTCTTTCGAATGTATTCAGCTACTATTTATATTTCAAATACTCTCGCTAAAAATTAATTTAAAATTTGAATAAAGTTCATTTAAAAGCGAAAAATTTATCAATTACAGCAAGCATGTTACTGCTAATGAAACTTTTCAAAAGTTTTCCCGGAAAATTATCAACCGATGATAATGGAAGCCACAGTGCTGTCCATTAAGTTGAAACACTCCAACCGTCCTATGTTTGGATTTAGCGAGCAAACAGGTGGTAATTGATAGAACTTTTCGAATTTGTTCCCGAGTTCGTTTGTTTGTGCCGTCTTTTTTCAACTTTTCCAGAAGCCGACCATATCACAACCACTTGCAGCATTTCGTTACATGTGTTTGCTTTGTTTTTATCTTCTCTGCAAAATGCTCTGATATTGAACCAGACTGTTAATGGAAGTTACACCTGGGTTCGGTGTAAATAAAAAAATCCTATTGAAATTTTCTCTTCTTTCCACGGCAGCAATTGCACTGAAAGAAAGAAGACAGAAAACAAACTCATCGCCTCTCAGTGTAGTATTATAGTGTGCGAGCACTTGCTTACATACACGACTGACCTATATAAATTTATACTAGCGCAATCTCACGGTCGTTTGATGGTATGGGAAAATTTGGCACTGTGCCATAGATATTGGAGGAATTGTTTACATAAACAGTCGGGGGAGTTATGCCGGATCTTGGAAAAATTAGAAAACAGTATTGGATGCCAACCATGTGCAAGAGGTCAGCGGCACGGATGTAACGGTACATTTCAAATCTCCATCGTTGGGCAGTAGACAAGTGAAGTATCATAGCGGAAATGTATACAGGTACAAAAAAACTGAACCCTTCCAAATATACATGTCAAATGCTTTTGTTTTTAGATTTCATTTAAAACTAGCAAAGACACAGAAAAAACAACATCGAGATGATTTCAGATTCTCATTTCAGATGTCATAATAATTTAAAATTTAGAACACGACTTGTTTATTACATTGGTCAACAAATTATCACGATTACTACTATTCTTTATGTGTTTTTTTTTTACATAAATTGGGCCGGAGAAGTAGTCCCTATCCTCTACATCCGCTGATTTGTGTTCATGGCTTCATAGACTCGCAACGAAGCATATTGTGTGATGTGTGTTTCAATCAAAATTTCATTTTATCTCCGGACTTAATCTACACACTATCGGTGCTTGTCTGTTCCGTCGATACCAACCAAAGGGAACATGAGCATCTGAACTTGTTTAACATAATCCAAGCCACATATGGCAAAGACACGGAGTAAATATCTTATGCTTCTTTTCCAGCTTTTCCTACAGCAAGTACACTCAAGCAACAGCGACCAAGCAAGGCGCAAAGTCTTTATCCGGTAAAGGATACTGGCTGTGCGAAAGTGAAACGAAGCTTATTGGCAGTTTTTATGTATTCGATAATCCTTTCCTCCTTCGGTTTGGGTGTGGATTGCCATTTTCGTAATAACATTATGGCTCCGGCCCGGGGTACCACGTCGCACAGGGTACTTTTCTCTACCGTGCCATAACCAACGGTGTACCGTGATGGGATATAGCCCGGCCAGGAAATGATGATGATTGGCAGTGATGATAATGGCAACGATCGCTTAACGGCTCCCCGTGTTAGCTTGGCGGATTCCCCGAGCAAACGATTGCCTGATTGTCTCTGACTCGACAAGATGCCATGGTAAGGATTGATTTTTGTGTATGTCGTGGAGTGTGCGTGTGTGTTCTGCTATCGAGTGCTAGTCGTGGCCGTGCAACGGGTTAGAATAAAACTTGATTTATGCAGGACTGCTGGATCCCTGTGGAACATTTACGATATCGAATGTATGCACGAATGGAGACGACCCCTTCGCGTGCACCATGTGTGTAGCTCGGCAGCAGCTGGAAATGATTAAATTGCCCCAATATTATTACGGTGCCGGCCCGGGAGGTTTCTGTCAAGCCGTCTCTCGGGAAAATCAATCAAGCAGGGCGAAGAAATGTGTGTAACATGTGTGAGGCAGATAAACCAGCGGCTGGTAATGTCGACCCAGACCTGGTTAGCTGGAACGACGGGCTCGCGGAATGATTGACGCGTATTCGGTGCGTCTGCAAATGAAGTAGTTGGTAGCTAATGGTATTGATCACGCACAGTTTGATCGTAATTTCGTAGGAATTTACATTAATCCCACCGTTTGTTTACGGTACCTTAACGCATGACTTGCGAGCGTGATGACGCCAGTGGATCATGTTTAAATTAATCTTTATCCCACATAGTTGATTGCCCAAGGTTCTGTAGGAAGGAGGGTTTGCGCTTCGAGCTGTGGGAAGGAGCTTCAATGTTTGACGGTTTTTGGATATGCCCAAAAGTAACGAATTTATCCATCTGGTATAATACACGCATTGGTATTATTTTTCTTTTAAAATTGTTTGAAAAAGGTTTTTAATTAATTTTTCTTATTTATGTTTCAAATGCTTTAAACAACTCAAATAGTCTTACTAATGTATTTATAAAAGCACAATAGTTTTCATGTCATTTCATATTTGTGGCATAATAATATAAGCAAACACAATTTCTCCATATTGATTTCGATTGCTGTAAAATAGTTCATTCAAGAAACTGAATATGTTTTTTTAACATTGTTGAAGTTATCAATGAAATTTTATAAATATAATGATTTCCACCATAAAATTACGGTGTTTCCACTATAATACACTTGTATTAACTAAACTGGGTGGTCCCGTGGTACAGTCGTTAAGTTGTACGACTCAATAACATGCCCGTAGAGGGTTTAAGCTGAGAATGGACCGTCCCTCCGTAGCAAGGATTGACTACCCGACTGCGTGGTAGAGAATAATGTTTCGAAAACCTGTATGGGCCGGCAATTCCACGTTGGACGTTTCGCCAAATAGCAGAATTAATTAAACTGTTATTAAGCCAATAATAAACTGAATGGATAATCGATTTTTTATACTTTTCATAATGTTTTAAACTCGTATATTACGAGATCCTTGTCGACAGTATAATTATAGAATATTTCATAAATTTGATTAAAAATCTTTAACAATATCATAGGCAATGAAAATTAAGGGCGTACATTCTAATGACGCAGTGATGAAAATAGAGGAATGTGATATAATAACTACCAACTAATCCATAGTGAATTAAGAGACGAAAGAAGTCAATAGGCTCAAAATCTCTATACAAAAAAAAACCATTCTGAAATGAGTTTTTTGTTCTGATTACAATGGAACGATCGGCACTGCTTAGTATTAATAAACTTCTTGTAGTAGATTGCTTTTCTCTTGGATATGAGCTGCGAATTTTCTGCTTCGTCACAAAACATGTCAAACAAGTGATATAGTACGCTTCAGACGCGAATACAACCTACACAAAATTTATCTGATGTAGCAAAAAAACCAAAACCCCAACTTTATCATCTCGTTAGAACAAAAGCTATTGAGTGTCATACTCATTCGCTCTTTTAACGTGTTTGCGGAATCGTCACTAAGCACTGGCGGAAGCTTACAGGGAGACATAATAGGGATTTATGGGAAGATGGTTTTATGATGAGAATAAACAATGCGATAGCCTTCTTCTATCAGGCGACAGAGTCGACTAGTGGTAGCAAAATTACCCGACTCTCTTAGCCATCCGAGCGCAAACTGCCAACGTAGCACAAGATTCGCACTGAAGCACGGAAGTCTTTTAATGCTTCGTGAGCTTGATGCTTATTGACGGGTGATATTGCCGGCGAATGGCAATGGCTGCCTGTTTTGTTGATTCAGTAGCTCGGGGCAATCATGGGTGTTCATGGCAGTATCTAAATCATGATTATCTGCGCTGTTTTGTTATGTTGACATGGTGATAGTTGATATGGAGAATGGAACTATGAGTGCAAATATAGCTGCACGAGGCACTGCAATCAAGTTCTTTTTTGGATGTAAAGTGAGATGCTTGACTGGTGTGGTGTGTAGCATTGTTTTAGCAACCGCGATTAAATAAAGGCTAGAAAATAGAACGATATATTGCCACAAAATACACGATTTTCTTTAACTAGTTTATAAAGAAGATGATGGATGGATATTTTTTATTAGTTGAAATATATAACTTACTTGCTAACTTATCGTACTGCGTACTAATTAAACACGATATGGAAAACACAAACTGCAGACTAAATTTGAAGTACAAAGTTTTCAAACGCCTGCAGTAGACATACTAGTTTCAAAACATTATGATACCATAAGGTTTCATCCAGCAACACCTCTCAAACTTTGTTTACTTTGTGCTACCCATGCCACGGTCAGAAATCAACAGCGTTAGTAAACACATCTTGGCAAAACATTGGTTAGCGTCCCAAGACACAGCTTTTCCCGGCAAAAGGTCAATTTGTCTAAAGCTGTCAAAGCTTTCTCCAGCTTCGTTTACGCTCTCGTCCTCAGCGGTTCCAACACAAGAAAATGGTAAGCTATTTTATGTTTGTCATACGAAAACAAGCAGGTTAGTGCATCAGGAAGACTATAAAATAATACACCATACGGCGGGATAGGTGCCCGTCTCCCTGGGTTGTTTTATCTCAACTATATTCAGAGAGCGGCTCCTTCCGCCGCCTTAAAAACCAGCGCAGCAAAATAGTTCGGCACTCGGGTGTAGCGTATCCGGTGAGGTAAAGTCGCCGTAAAAAATTGATCTCCAGTACGGGCAAGCAAAACACATCGTTAATCTAATTTTAGGCACGAATGCCATTCGTGGGTGCACTGCACGGTGGTTTTGTGTGCCGAGCACATCTGTCCTGGGTTTGGCCGCGGGGGCACAGATCGGCAGTAGATGAAGAGATCGATTATATTTACCGGTGAGTGAAAAATTTATTTTCTTCTCCGTACATGGATACACACACATACACACACACATTCACGCACACACATGTATTCAGTATTGCCGGGAGGAAGCAAACAGCGTTTTGCTTTTACGTCTCGTTCGCAGTTCCCGTTCTGTGGTTGCAAAATGGCACGAGAACTCACACGAGTGCACGAGTTTTGTGACTAGGTGGGGTCGGTAGTCGGTTGCGGCGAGGGTCTCAGATGTTTTCAGTGTAAATATTATGCCACGCTGAAGTTTTTGCTCGGTTCATGCTCTGGTCTCGTGGCTGGCAAGGAAGAGGATCATCTGCATACAGTTAGCAGAAGCAACACCCATCGTAGCATCGTACATATCGAGTGAAAAAGAAAAGAAGAGATCACTGCAGACAAAGCAAAGATTTATATTCATCTGCATGCAATACCGTTTACTGAATCTGTGATGGTGGTGGTGAGTAAACTTAGCATTGAATGAACTGTTTTGTCAGTTGGGTGGAATTTTGTTATTTAACGTAAATATTGTGAACTGCTGCGGCTCATGGTTGCCTTTTAATTCAATGTAATAGTGAAATGGATTTTATGTATTTAATTTTTAATATACAGTTTGAATGCAAGAGAGAAGCGTGCGTCCTTTCCATTAAACATGTTAATGCTTTTGTGCCTTTTCGAAATTATAACAGAAACAGTCGTTTTATCGTATTATCAGTCAAACTCCCTGCCTAACCCTGTACTTACGGATCCTGATAGAGTCGTAATGATCATGTCACATCTAACATAACACAACATTATTTTCTTATTCAGGAGGAACGGTCCAAAAAGGCCGTATTGCTTAGTAACACAACAATATATAAATAATAAAAAACTAAATCAGTCTAGTCAGTGGAACGGCAGATTAATTGGAAGTTACAATTGTATAGCCTCACCGACCCTTCTATTTCGAAAGGTAAAAGTTCTTGTTTGTCCAGGAGAATCATACACTATAATAATATATTAAAAGATACAAAATGTATAAGTAAGCACCTCTGTGACTGATTGTTGGATGGGTTTTAGACAATGGGAGGTTTTACGATCCTAGATAGCTTATATGGAGTTTGGCACTTGGCGACTGAAATCATGTCAACATTTTATACAAAACCACACGCCAAATTAGGCTCAGATATTCAGCCTATATTATTTCAGCGTGAACAATATGTAGGGATAAACGGAGCAAAATAAGCATGCCGGGCAAAATAAGCACCCTTTATTTAAGTATTGTTTCTTAAAATTCATTTTATTTTTATGCTTACATTACTGATAGTGGGGGGTCCGCGAGTTGCATCAGTTTTGCTTTTCAACGCCTAATCTATTATAATTAGTCCTGAGACCGTTCAGTTTTTGCAAGTGGGAATGGTATGAATTCAATATGGTATGATCTATTTTACCTAATCCTAACTTATACTAATGTTTTTTTTCTATGCTAAAGATTATTTCTAACTGTACAACTTAACCTAATCCTAGAAAGAAATATTTCTTATAATATTATTTGATGAGTTCATACAAGATGTTCGCATTTTTTCTTTATTAGCTATGCTAATATCTTCTAAAGTTCGGGTTTATTTTTATTTTCGTGGAGATGAGTTAGTCTAGTCCTTGGTGGTGCATTAGTTATCATTCATCGTACTTTGTTAAGAGTTACTTGTACTCTTTTTTATGCATCATGGGACAATTTTCCCATATACATATCCCATAAGTAGCTATTGGGACGAATACTTGTTTATAAATTAGCAATTTATAAATTTTAATTGAATGTTTGGATTTTCTATTTATCAGGCTGTAGAGATTCTTTGTTAGTATTGCACATTTCTTAACAATATTAATGGTGTGAGATCTAAAAAGTAATTTTTTATCTATAATTAATCCTAGATACTTAAGTTCGTTCTCCCATGTAAGTGGGATACCGTCCATATTTATAGTTATGCTAGGGTTTAGCAGTTTTCTTTCCACCTATGTGGGACAATCATCGCTTGAGTTTTACCCTCATTAAGTGCAACTTTCCAGGTTGTAAGCATTGTTTTATTGTAGTGCTCTATTAGCAAAATATAAGATTTATAACCCGTAATTAACAAATAACTAATAAAAAAAAAGATTTCGTAGTATATTGATGTAATTTTTACCACTTCGAAATTAAGCTTTAAGCAATGTCAAATGGATGCGTGGAAGTTTTATAGGATCTATTATAAAATATGATATTTCTATACAATCTATCTTTAGGAATCAAGGCAATTGAATGCGTATTTTTATTAATTCAACAAAAAATAAAAGAATGCTTCATATGGGGCAAAATGGGCAGATAATGTTGACATATAGCGCTCGGTAAGGCTATGGGATATTATTTGTCCACACAATTATGCTAACAGACACAGTCTCAAAAGATTAAATTTCGTCGATTGAAACGTATAAAAAAGTATTTCAATTTTAAAAATACATCTTTGTAAAATTTTGAAGGGCTCTCTGAACAGCTAATCAAAAGATAGAGACAAAAAATTAAGCTGGAAATAGACGGACCGAAATTTTCACGGTACCGAGAAAAACGCATATGACTTGTACTGTCTATTTTGTTATAAAATACGACAGGACAGGCGAGATAACCGCGGTTCATTTACATATGAACTCATTCGAGGTCTGGTGTAGTGTTGGGAGATTCAGGATTCGGAAGATTCGAAGACTCAATCCCTAGAAAGATTCGATCAGATCGGCTCCCGTTTGTAGGATTTGAATCCCTAAAATATTCCGCGTCGGGGACATGCACCAATTATGATGTAAGTATTGCAAAGTTAAATAATTTGGAGTAAAACATAATGACCTCTTTTCCAACTTTAACTAATTCACCTCCTCCCCCGCTGCAAACTAGAATAAAACGCTATACCACATTGGGATTGGGATTCAAAGATTCGAATCTCATCCAGGATTGGGATTCGAAGAATCAAATCCCTTCGGAGATTCATTTTTCCCATCACTAGTCTGGTCTGGACTGAATGTGCCAAGATAAAATGTTTTGTATCAATTTGCTAATCAAGTTACTTATGTCACGTAGTTTATGCAAAATAAAAAAAAACTTCAGCCTTACACAACGTATGCGCAAAAACATAGACAATTACTAAAGAGCTATTCATTCAACTGCTTAAGATGCCCTGTTCTCCCCACTTTCCCCTAAACAAACGCTGGTCCCCTAAACAACCGTTGCCGGTCAAGGCCTGCCTGTACCCATTAGTGAAGTGAGAGCTAGGCTTTCAGTGACTTATTGTTACCATAGCAGGATAGTTAGTCCTACGTATGGGGGCACGGTCTATTTGGGACTTGAACCCATGACGGGCATGTTGTTACGTTACGTTATTAAAAGTACTATAATTTATTTCAAACAGAACAAAAACAAAACACAACGATTTTAAAATGCATTTCTGTTTATACACTCAAGGAAATGAATGTGAAATCCAATGTGGCAGAATGAAACTGTCAAATATATGCAACCAGGATGATGAACATTGTTCCACTGACAGGCTGAAGTTTCAATCTTCTGGCTTAAATTATAAAAGGGGCCAATCTTAGTTTTACATTACATGTTCACAGTGTACACTTTTTTCATATCATTGGGATACTCAATTTTGTTTGCAAAACCATACATTTTTCATAAATTTTTCAAAAGTATTTATTTAAAATAATGCTTTAAAGTTGTAACTAGCATGTACATAAAGTTTTTAGTGTGAATGCAATAGCAAGCTGTTTTCAACTAAATTATGATTTTTTATTGGTTTATAATATCAAAAATAGCAGAATTGAAAACATAAATACTGATATATATTCCGTTGAAAAAAAGTTCAGGAAAAGATGTAAAAAAATATAATTGACGTACGGTTTTAGTACAAGCTTTTTTGACAATCTTTTGATGTTCTTGTAAGTGCCCAAACACTCGACTCGACTCGGCCTGAACGTGCTCGACCAAATCGAGCAAATTTGGTTTAGCCCCTGATAAGCCGGTCCGAGCCGATGGACTATGGGTTATCATCAGTCCTCCGTGTTCCGTGCACTCGAGCGCAAGCTTCTGACAAATGCTGTGTAAAATCAGTTCTGCGTGTGTTTTGTGATCTTAGTTATATGATAATGTACAACACAGTGAGGAATATTTTGTGGCAATTGGTACTGTTGTTATGTGTTCTGCTGTATCCAACAGCAAGCGTTCCCCAATCAGACGGTACCATTCAACGCGAAGGGTTGGATTTGCAAAAGTGTGGCGTACCGAAAATAGCCTTGCGCAGTCGAATCACGGATGGTGGGGTCGCCGACGAGGGTCACTGGCCATGGCATGGTGGATTGTTTCATCTTAACGACTACCAGTGCGGATGCACATTGATCAATGAGCTGTTTGTGCTTACGGCAAGCCATTGCGTGTACAACAGTGACACGGGGTATAAGATTAGTGAAAAACTGGTGCGTGTCAGGCTGGGCATGCACCGTTTGTCGGCGAACGGCAGTAGTGCGGTGCAAACGTACACGGTGCAGAAGATCATACCACACTCCAAGTTTGTGCCGAACACCCACAAGCATGACGTGGCATTATTGCGGCTGAACGGTACGGTGCAGTTTACGAATTATATTCAACCAGTTTGCCTCGATCTAACCGAATCGATATGGGTTGAGTATCTTGCGGACGTGTACGGGACGGTTGTAGGCTGGGGTCTCACGGAGAAAAATCGCATCTCCGACCAGCTGCTAAAGGCCGAGCTACCGATAGTACGCTATACGGACTGTGTCGAAAGCAACCCTGACCTCTACGGCCGGCTCATCTATAGCGGAATGTACTGCGCGGGAATTTTGAACGGTAGGAACGGCCATAAACAATTGGCGGGGAGAGAGGAACTGGATTAAGTTTGTGTGATTGTGCTGTTTTTGATGCTCCACGTTTTTAAAATGGGTCATGATCAGAGGTCAACAACTGGAAAATCCCTGCATTTATTTATGTTTTGAAGAATGAACATATGTTAATCATATCAGAATTCCTTTTATTTTTCATTCAATTTTTATTGAGGTTATTTAGGTCGATTAATTAACCTAGTTGAGGTGTTTCCCATGTTTTCTACTGCTAAACATATGACTACATACAGTCTCAATAATTACAACAATTTTAATCATAATCTGTTTGACATCAAGCCTCCTGAGGTAACAACATGCCCATCATGAGTTCAAGTCCCGCAAGGACTTGATTAACAATCATATCACTGATACTTAAGTGAATTGTTTTTAAGGCAAGTCTATACCGAATACGGAGTAAGGCTACGCTAAATATGAAAAAAGAGACAGGACACAAATTTACTTATAAAAATCTTATTCTGATCAACTCACTTCTTAAAGCAATTTAAAACGACGGGATGTCATAGAAACTTGATTTTATATGCTCAAATAGCCTTTTTGGCAATAAACTTCTCCTTCATACTTTTCATCACCTTCCACTCACACAAACTAAAGCCCACTGATAACTGGTAACGTTTGCATTCCAATTTCTTACGTCGGCAATGTAGTGCTAATCTCAGGATTCATATAATCCACCACGACCTTGACATAAATACCAACTTGCCACTTGCCATTTTCACTTCATCTAATCTAGCGGAATCTGCCGGTGGTTCTGCTCGGCCCAAGAGACAGTAAAAGAGTGTCCGTTTGCCTTTTTGTTTGTTGCTCACCCTACAGGTACAAGCCCATGCAACGGTGACAGTGGTGGTGGAATGTACATCTTCCGCGAGAATCGGTGGTTTCTCCGGGGAGTGGTTTCGTTTTCGGGCATCCGTGAAGGTACAAACTACTGCGACTCGTTTAGCTACGTTGTGTTTATGAACGTGCCGTACTACGCCAAATGGATTGGCACTGAGGTGGATGCTGCACGGCAGGAGCTGCTGCAAGCTACCACTACCACCGCTGCACCTCTCGTTTCCAACAGATGGGGTGAGAAGGATACTGTCCACTTGCCTCGGTATGGTGTCCAATGTTGTCATTATTGTTTGTTTTAGATTCCGATCTAGGCGAGGATGACTATGAGGAGGATGACATCTATTCGCTTCGGATGGAATTGGAAGGTGAACAGTTTGCCGTAGCTTCACGGATGGCTGGGAATGGACGAACAAAACAAAGCATGCGTACCGTGCGCTGTGGACAAAGTGTGACTCTCTCCTGCAAAAGATCGGCTAGACTGGCGCACAAGACGATCCGGTGGTACAGGGTGGAGAACGGAGAACGGACATTTTTGATTGAGAATGTAGGCAAGGGTTGGTGCAGAATGGATGTCAGACAGCTGAAGTGCTATGCTTCCCTATTGTTCCCCGTTTCAGGAAACGCTCGTTTATCGTGATGTGCGCTATCAGCATGCCGGCGAATATTGGTGTCAGGTGACGGGCGACAACGGTGTAATGCATGAAACGGGACTGCAGCTTACCGTGACGCGAGTTCCAATCCACTTCCAACAGGGCGCGAATGTATCGTACGCCGTTTATGACGCGGTCGTGGACAACCGGAGGTCCAGCCAGTTCAGCTTCGAGATGACCTTTCGAACGAACGAGTCGGATGGGCTACTGTTCCACAAGCCTCCAATAACTGGCGTGGAGAGCTGGAGCTTCTCATTGCTGCTCGAACGAAGCCGGCTAACGCTGCGAGTTGTTCCGCCTGGTCAGTTGGAAAAGGTTTTCCGAAGCGTCAAGCTGAACCTACATCCTACCCGGTGGCATACGGTGCTGGTAAGCAGCTACGATGGCAAGGGACTGATGGCACTGGACGGCCAATATCTGCTGGGATTCGAGGGTCATCTATTGCAGCATCGTTCCGATCGTTTCTTCATCGCCAACGTACCCGAACTACGAACGGTTGGATTCAGTGGGTGTGTGAGCCGATTGATGATAAACGATAGGGTGCTACACCTCGAGCGGGACTTTATCGAGCGGGTCAATGTAGGGCAGTGCAGCACGTGCAGTGCCGAAGAATGCACCGCGGATCTGTGTCCTGGGGCACAGGAACAGCAATCCTGCATAAATTACGTCTGTAGCGAGGGCCGATGTGATGGTTCGCATGTTTTGAGGCCCGAGGGCGACTGTGATTTGGACTCAGTAGCGCACACACAGGGACTGCGGTTCCAGCACAATAGTTACGCTTCTTATCGGTAAGACTAGTGGAATGATCGTGTGCGTTCTGCAACAGTTTATCAACAAATAATGGTGGCGATTTTTTTTGCTCTTTCTCATTTTTCATCAACATAAAATCTATCCCATTGTAGGAGTTTTCTGCTGGTGGCACTGACAGTAGATTTGCAGTTTCAGCTTCGCAGCACGAACGATGGCATCGTACTTCACGCCGCCGAGCACCGGCGGGGTTTTGGCAAATTTATTACGATAGTGGCGAAAGCAGGACGGCTCGAGTTGCGATTTACGACCGATGCACATCTGCATACGATCTATCTCGAGTCCAGCGGCAAGCTGACGACGGGCAGATGGTATCGATTGCAAGCCGGATACCGGGACGGCTACGTCTATCTGCAGGTGGACGATGAGCTGGAGGTAGCGCGGAGCGTGCTCGGGACGGTGTTCCCTACCGACCGGCAGCTGATTGTGTTCCTCGGTGGAGTACGTTGGCAGGGTTTCATAAACCGACACAAGGATGTGAAACAGGGGCTGGATGGGTGCGTCAAAGAGGTGAGTATGGTGCAATACAAATCTTCAACCGGTTCTGTAATTATGTGAATATCGTCATAGGTTTATTGTGGCACAACATAAGTGTTATTAGACTCTTTTTCCATTACTTTATTACTTTACTACATTACGTTTATTACTTTTCCAACCGATCAGCTCAGGGTCGTATAGTAAATGCGCTAGCCCCTTTAAAGGTCGCAGTTTTTTGTGCGTATGTACATACAATATAGCATGACCTTGTAGTCATTACGCCAATAGAATGCTTTTATTTTAATTATTTCATGTGTTTTACAACAACGAAAAAGAACAAGCAATTACAGCAGTGTGCAATTTCAATGTACCTCTGCGTTGAAAATGAACACTTCTCATGCATATATATTTTACCACCAAATAAGAACCACCTGTATAACCGGAATAACTAAAGAATAAAAGAAAACTATTGTAAAAATGCAACATCAGAAAGCTTATTCACGCTAAAACGAACTTGATATTTATTTATTCGAAGGGAGAGTTTCATCGCACTGTCTGGTCTTTTCACTTTTGATGACCCTCTTTCGTTTTTGCTTTTAAACCGACTATCAAAACAACCTTCAACAACCCTTTCAATGATGAATAACACCGCTTTAACTGCTCGTAAACATGGCAACCCAACCTCACCAACACCAGCGGATAGCTCGGCGAAGAAATCAATTGATCGTAACCACAATATTTTTATGCGCTTAAAATCACAGCCAAACTCACCCACACTGACCAGCCGGTACCATCGAACGGGAGAAAAGTATATCTGACCGCGAAAGATCCCTTGTTTCTGGCTTTCTGCTCTTTAGCATAAAGCTCTTCTTCCCGTCTGTATCCCAAAACTGCCACTTTATGGGCACTTAAACTTTCAACAGCACTTCATTTCAACTTAATCATTATGTTCTTTCTTTTCTCTCACTCACTTTCTCTCTCTTTTTCATGCTCTCTTTTATTTTTTTTCATTTTGGAATTTTGGAAAACCACTTACATGCACGCCTGCAGTTCAAACTTTCCGGACTTCCGGTGGATCTGGTGGACGATATGGTCGAGTCTGCAAATGTACGCAGCTGCCAGGACCAAAAGGAGCCAAAGGCAACGTTACCATAGCTGAAGGGCGCTGTGGTATTTGCCGCCATTTCCATTTCAAAGTAATTAAATTCCCATTCTGGGTCTGATTGCAATGCAGCGTTTGCACTACGAGTCTAGCACGCGGTTCGGTTTCACCCATGGGCAATGGAGAAAAACCGCATAGCAAACCGCATCTCATTCATTTCCCTGCAGCTGGTCACACATTTGGTAGTGATTCATTTAGGTGTGGATTCATTTAGGTTTCGAATATTGGGCACCCACATCCATGGACACACCCACACACATACATACAAACGCCATTGCCATTACTCTATTTTAGTTAACATTATAAATAAACGCCATGATAAATTTAAAACCAATAAAGTAAGCAGCAACAAGAATGGTGTTTTGTTTTCTATTAGTCTGTTATTATCTGTCGTTGTTAATTATTACATCGTAGTTCAGTTTATACTGAAAAATTATTTCAGTATGTATCTCTGTAACTTATATCGCTATTTCGTAACATTGCGTGTTCTAACTAGCATGTTGGCCATTGAACACATGCTAAACTTTACATATTTAACAAACAACGATTTAAAACTGTTATATTCAGTCAGTATCATATCAAATAATTAACAAAGTGGCTAAAACCACGCTCTACTTGCAAAATTATACGAAAATAATTGACATTTTAGCTGGAAATCAAGAGATTCCAGTTACGTGGAAATTCGAGATACGCGGTATTTTGCGGCCGTTTTCGGTCCCCATTAACCGTGTATTTCGGGGACCACTTGAATTCATCACTCTTCATTGTTCACTCTTAAATATTGTTGGATTGTAAGTGGCGCTTCTTCAAAAATATTTGCCAGAGCTACTGAGTCTTCGAAAGTGTGATGCATAATTTCGTTCGAAATGATTGACATGCACTTTGGCAACAAAGTGGTAGTACATGTAAAGACAATTAGAAGCAGTGAGGTACACTCAGTATATAACATGTGGTTAATATTTTTCTCGTATGACATAAAAATTTGCTATAATATGGCAGGGAGTGACATTATTTTTTTTAAATATAATTCGTATTTGATAGCTAAGACGAATATAAATATATTTTTAGTATCATTCTTCTTCTTCTATGGCACAATAACCGCTGTCGGTCAAGGCCTGCTTATACCACTAGTGGACTTGGCTTTCAGTTGCTTATTGCTTTATCCATAGCAGGATAGTCAGCCCTAGGTATGGGTTCATTCTAGGCTTGAACCCATGACGGGCATGTTGTTAAGACGTACAATTTGACGACTGCACCACGATACCGGCCTATTTGTATTATTAGAACTTCAAAATCGATCTTTTTTCAATTTGTACGTTCACAGTCCATATCTTTGCTTGTGAAGCTTTTCCCTTTTACCAGAAACAAATTCCAGCAAAAGATTCGCCAACTTTTTGTGTTCATACACCGCAAATCTTCGTCCGATATTAATATTGTAATGTAAAAAAATAATAGTGGTAAAGTGGGTTTTGTTGTAAGAAATGCTTAATATACCCTTTAGCCTTACGATCAACCTGTTAAAAGATTGCAAACAATGATTCGAACCATGCATCCGTTAGGACGGTAGCTTGAATTGCTCGAAAACAGATTCGCCAAAAGCTGTTCGTCTTTCTCTACCGCTGTAAAAACGTGTGTTTGAGAGATACGAGCAGAATAAGAGCGTGAACTGTGTGAACGTATCTTGTGACAAAATATTATTTTTAAGTTTATTAGGCTGTTTATTAATTTTTGTAATAATTGGAATGCACGATCGAGTTCAGAAGCAACTGTAATACTTAGAGAAATATTTGTGGAATACAGGGTATGTTGTATGAGAAAATTTGAGTTGTGGTTGAAGTGTTCAAAACGAGAAAACTATGTAACCAAGAAACTGATAACTTTTTTAAAAGTAGTATTCATTATGTTACTCACTGTCGTTGTACCGATATTGCTACTACCGTGCATTTTTAATACATTGAAGAGCGTGCTCATGACACGAATCTTTTGTGGGTTCAAAAATTTGCAATTTTTTGAACGTTTTGTTTACCTAAACACATGTATTTACCGTATGGAAATCACTAAAAACTTTAAACGAATATTCTCTCATGTGCTGTGATCCCAAAATAAAGTTTAAATACCAAAATAGATTATAGCCTCACTGATTGCGATGACGTGATTGCGTGCTGACTAGTGCACTAGAACTGTTTGATAGACGACGCATGTCATGAATAAAAATGACACAGAAAACTTTGTGAAACTTTGTTTTATAGCTCCATGACAGCCATGGCGATTCTGTCCAATCTTTCCCCTTCCTCCATCAAAAAAGATTTGCCAACCTTATTGCGTTTCCACGCCACGATTCTTTTATAAATTTTAAAAATGGCCAATTTTATCAACATACTGTCTGAATTCACTGGTTGAATATTAATTCCATGCCTGCTATTAAATTTGTATTATTTAGTTGGCGCGATTCTCCATACAAAACAAAATTCATCCAAAAAATACAAATTTCAAAAGCCGATTTATCCATGCCGGACAAACGCATGCTTTTAATTGAAGTGTCAGCCAACTATCGAGCCGTCCAACTAAAAAACATTCAACTATTACGTAGCTCTCCATGGAACGATTGTTTGATGACAAAACTTTCCCCTTCCAACGTCAAAAAAAAAAAGAAAAAAGTTTAGCCTTTGGGTAATATGGGGGAAATGATTTTCCCTTTAAAGAATCATATCATATGATGGAACCTATTGATATCTGTTTAGGTGTCATACAAAAACGTATTGTTGACAAAACGTTTCGGACTTATACCCCAATTAGAAACCATTCATCAAATAATAAATAAGTTGTCTAAACAAATCGAAGATGTGTGCTATTTGTTGATAATTAATGAAGATTGAAACATAAACATTAATTAATCGCCATATGTTTTTCTATCGCCACATGTAACGTCATACGCAGACATACCGATCAATACAGGCTTTCGAGACTTATTCAGTAGCGGATAATCAGTCGTTGCGCCGGAGGGACGGTCCATATGAGGCTTGAACCCATGACGAGCATGTTGTTAAGTCATACGATTTTTAAAGGTACATTAAAAATAAAGAAAGTACTTCGATGACGATAGAGAGAATCATATTAATAATCGCACATGCATTAGCCCAGACAACGATACGTTCACATCTAGATTGTCTTTTCTAACGTAGAAATACCAAAAATAAAAGAGTATGGCAATCGGAAAAGTGTCACGTAAGAAAACTAATATTAAACTTAGTAACTTATTATTACCTATGGTCAAAAACAAATATTTAAAAGCAAGGTGAGTTTACTTTCACACGTTTAGAATAGTTTTGTTGAGTGCCTATCTCTAATTTGCATATTTATTACATTTATCAAATCAATACCATTAAGAGTAGCAACTGTTTTAAAGAGAAAATAATATATTCTTTACAAGTACGTCGGTGCAAGCATCTTAAAGAGTATTACGCTTGGACCTGTGCTATTGCACAGTTAAGACATGTGCTAGAATAAGTTTTAAGTAGAAAATTGTGTAATAGAGGGTAAAGATGAGTAAAGAAGCCGTATCTACCAGGATGTACGATTGTTATATATAAACACAAGTAAAAAAAAAGACAACACTGTTACCCACTGGAGCACATCCAGCATCTCCAGCTCATTACCTATGCATTAAGCATAAAATGGCATTTTTAATGGTGTTAATTTATCATTCCCATTGCTGCCTTTTGTTCCCCAAGAGAGGGTGTTCAACGTACAACGGCACTGCACTGTGCTTTTGATGTACCCAACTATCCGTGGCCAAGGTACGAGCCGGTGCCGTTTGTTCTGCCTACGGTTTGTAATCGGCCCAATAAAGGCACACTCACCCGAAGAGCCTCATATGGGAGTACAGAGAGAGAGGGAGAAGAAAAAAAAGTGGCGAGCTGTATTTCCCAAGCTAAAACAGAACTGATTCATTCTGGCCCAGCCTTTCTGGGGCCATTGCTTCAATGTTTGCTATGGGTTTTGCACATTTCGTGGCCATCGCTACTGCACACGTAGTCTCAGCGCGTGAAGGACGCTACCATCGCAGTGAAAGCTCTTTGTTAAGTTTTCTCATTTCACGAGATCGGCCTTTATGGGACGCCTTTATTGAGCCCGTCCCAAATTGGCAGCGGCTCATTCCGTTACAGCAAAAAGCCTACATAATGGGCGGGCATTTTGGATCGTGGTCGCTTTACAGCGGATAGTACCGCACGCAGCATACGGGACTATTTGGTAACTAGTCCAATGCATTCGTTTTGCATTTTCCACTAGTGCTTCGGCTGTGGCAAAAAAAGTGATGCTCTCGAGGGCCGTAATTAAATGGTCTGAAGGTTTAAACGTGCTACGGAATGTTCAGCATTTGGAATCACGGCTGATGAAAGAATTTCTGAGCTGAAAGGAATGCTTTCACAAACACGATATTGAAGCTGTATCGCCATGTTGTTTGTGTTACTTAATATTATACGTATGTTAATTACTGTGCTTGGTGAAAAAAGACATTCGGGATTACGTCTGGGAAACGTTAGATTAACAGCTAACCATTCCTTTCTTAAATGTTGTCCCGGTCATCTTTAAATAGTGTCATTGACCGTAAGGTTGAATTGAATATAATTAGCTTGCAATATTTCAATGTATTATTACTTTTGAGGAGTATTATTTGACATCTTCAAAAAAAATCTATCACTGCTCAAAAAGACGCATTTTTCCCACTATGTTATTGTTTCTAACATAGTATGTGAACTTTACATAACTTTTCTTGCGTGTTACTTCAAGCGGGGTTAAGACCATTTTTCCAAACGCAAACCCACACCCATACAAAAATAATAGTGGAAAAACAATGAGCACTTGTCTATTACAATGTTTCGATGTAAACATCACCCAAGTTGGTCCATTACAGTAACAATCTCCGTATCGCAACCTTCGCCACAGTGCGGGGGAAAAGGAGGTATACTGGGGAAATGATTACATAAAAGAACAACAATTTCAATCCATCCAATGCGATGCAAATAACCATCCTAAGGGATGAAAGTGGAAGTTATGCAAATGAGAATGGTGCAAAGCAAGGGCTGGTCGTGCCGGGCAGAGCCAGTAATGTTCTCCGGAGGCTTTTCCATTCAATTAGAGATGATATCCGTTCATTCTTTAGTTTTCTCCCATCTGTTATGTTTGAAGCATTTTTAGCAGTTTTATTTTCCAGCGCACTTCGTTCAAGTGCTGCTTAGCGTGTGTGTGGTTCGGCAGCTGGATGCCGATGGACGGAATGAGGACAAAATATACGTCCCGGTTGATAGATGATATGAGTTGGTCGGTGCTTTCGGTAATGCCAGGAGCGGCGCAATTTTTGATGAAGAAAGCGAGAAAGTTGAATAACGACAAAAACGAGTCATTATTTTAGGCCGAATGATGGTAACAGCTTGCGTTGCAAGTGGAAAAGGGTAGGGTAAGCGGCAGACACAAATAGTTAAAGCTTCGGTTGAAAGGGAAAACTTGTCATCTTTTCATTTCTTTGTGGAAACTTATGCTTGATTGTGGCAGGAGCATTTGGAGCAAAAACGCATAGCAACGGAGACTTTTATTTTCAATTGTGACGTTTATGTAAAATGCCTTTATTTATTTTATGGACTGGAAATATTATTGTTCGCGGTGCACGAAATTTAAACAACAATAGACCAGCGAAACAAATAAACAATTATTTCTTCATGCCATTTCATAGAAATTTGTTAAGAAACTCTTGAAACTTGAAAAAAAACCCTTTTGCAATACATATAACGTATTTTTGTTTAATGTACGTTGATATTTTCACGTTCTAATACAATGCTTCGTGGGAAAAAAATATCTCCCACAAGAAGTCCTAGCATCATAAAGTTTAAAAGCTAGTAAGGCTAAACTAAAATGGGATTTACCAACGTGTTGAATGTTACGCTCTAGAAAATGTTCCTGCGCCCGATGACGTAAAAAGTAGGCAAGCGAAAAGCGAGAAGAATAAAAAAAAACCTTTCAAGGGCTTGTGCCCTTTTTAATGCTTCAGGGAGCATTGGCTTTTTTATGGTCGTTTATGCTATTTCATGAGCGTCATGTCAGCGGCACATTGGCTCGCATCGAACCCACCGTTTCGTGTAGAAATGGAGCGTCTTGTGCGAAATGTTTTGCTTCTTTACAGTTTCGTCCCGGCTAGGAGTTTGCTGATGCTGCTCTTACACCGAGTTGCGCTGTAAGTGAATTTGCTGGCGTGTGATCTTGTGGTTGTTGGGGTGCAGGTTCACCACTAGCCACACCCGGGGTAGGAAGGGGGTATCGGGCAAAACGACGCGAGGTGCCGAAGGTGCAAAAGCTGAGTGTGCTGAGCTAGTGCTGGTTAGCAATTTTCGCCACCTCGGCGGGAGTGGGAGATAAACTCGAAACTCGATTTTAAATCTGTTTATTGTTATAGACCATCCAAGCGAAATTGAATTATTACCGCAGCTCTTTGGACGCTCCGATGGGGGCGCAGTAGGAAGTGACGAAGGAAAAGTATAATTTAATATGAGAGAGTATGTGCGATGAAGGCGGCGAATTAGGGTAAATGTTTTAATAAACTGTAATAAAGTGCAGAGATAGGTTTTTTGTATACACCGCCGATGACAAATGATAAACATTGTGATGTTTTTCTTTTGGTGTGCAATTTATAAACAAGAAATGAATTAAATTATTCAAGTTAATAGTTTGGAGAGTTGAAAAGATTGTTGCGAAAAACTGTCGAAAAAGACTGACAATTAGTATTGTTTTATCTAAAAATGCTTTAAATTCTTCGAGAACATTTACCTCACATTAAAGTAGTCGTTCACCAATGAAACTCATATAAAAATAGTTCAGTTGCCGCCAACATAAACGTCCGTATAATATCTCCAGTTAACCATCGGCAAACCCCCCAGCAGGAGTTGAGAAATTAATCAAACAATTATCGCATCGAACGCCGGGAACGATAATAGTGAAATAAAGCTAAACAAACATCGAAGAAAAGCTTCCTCCCAGCACAACCGCGTACCGGTACCGAAATCAATACTGTTTGCATTGTTTCGACCAACTAACGGGCAGTAAAAATCCCTCGCTGAAGAATGATTTACTTTCGTTCTGTCGCAGCTAATGGAACCTCGTAAATCCATGATTATTTATGGGCAGTTGCAGATTGCGATTACCATCCCTGTTCGGCGTGGTGTGCAGTTCGTGCCCTCGCCATCGATAGTAAATGGGACAGGGAGGAATAAAAATGTGGGACTATAAAATTACTTTTAGCATTGTTTATCTGCTCAAGGTCTGGAAAGTTTACTCTGTTTCGCTCTATACTGTTTTTTTTCTGTGTGTTGAGTTGTGTGATGTTTTGGTTAATCAATTTTGGAATGCGAGATCTGACTTGTCATTGATTTGATGGATGAGTAAATAAATATAAAATGAATAATAATGGTATGAAAAGAATGTGAAGCTTCACCAAATTTGTGAAAAAAGTTCTGATTACACAATAAGCTTACCTTCTACTGAATTGCTTCTTCGAAATGATGTTACAACTATAGCAATTTTGTCCAATTCCAGCAGCTATCAAGATATCCAATTCACAAGTTTCACAATGTGCAGCTCTTTCGAAGCTGTGGAGCGTGCTGTACGATCTGCCAAACAGCTACCTACATTAAATTGGCATGTTCCAGTACTCCCAAACACCTACATTCATACATTCAAATGCTTTCCACTGGCAACACACCAGCACATTCGCAAAGACATTCCACAATTGGCTTATTATCGATGGCCATCACATTGCACTTTAGCAGAATGATCATCGCTAGCACTCGACGCCGCACTGTGTACATCACATACCGATGAGTTTTTCACGCACTGCAAAAAAGAACCAAAACGAAGAAGTAGAAAACAACACTCGCAAATAATATGCAACAAAAAACCGCACCACATCGGGCGGAAGTGATTGCTGTTTAAATAAAAATAAATCACCGGAACAAGCACTGCCACTCACCGGTACACATTGTCACACACAAACATGGGTAAAGGAATTCCGTTCCAGAGACGAATTCGATTTTCTGCAAATGTGTTTCCGCTTTTCACGGAAGTTTGGTACTGTACTAGCGTTTCACAAGTCCCGTTTTTTCGTCCTTTTTTA
>VTWG01028711.1:0-14043 GCA_008817895.1 Anopheles fontenillei | reverse complement strand
AATTCGTTCACCATGAGCTCGTCTCCAAATTCCGAGGATGATAGGTAATGTTTTAATTTATGATACAACAAATTTGCCCTCTCGCGCTTGTTTTGTTAACTTTTTACACTCCCTCACAGAAAGATGGATTTCAATCCATTGCTGCTAGCGAGCGGCAAAAGGAAAAGTGCCTTCCTGCCGTACAAGCCTTCGAACACGGTGCTAACAAACTTGCAGCGCGGCAACACGGAAGCAAACATTCCCAGTGAAATCTGTCTCAACTTTCACGAAAAAACCGGACAAGGGGAAATAACCGAGGAACAGATACGGGCGGAACAGGCGGTCGACGTTCCAGATGCCGATCAGTTCACGCCGCTCCACTGGGCGTGCTACTATGGACAGCTTGCGGCGGCTAGTATTCTTATCAAGTACGTGAACAAATCTTAAATTTTGCTCCTCGGCAGCTCATTTTACAAGGTTTAATGTATATGCTCTCTCAAGGTGTGGTGCGGATGTTAACAGACAAGCAATGGACATGATCACCCCGATACTGCTGGCAGGAGCAGGTGGACACAATGAGATCGTCCGATTGCTGGTGGAAAACGGAGCAGTGGTCAATCACATGGACATCGTAGGCAATACTGCGCTCATGTATGCGGCTGCCGGCAACCATCCCCACACCTGTAACGAGCTGCTAAATTCCGGGGCTAGCTTTACCGAGACGAACGAGGACGGCGAGTCCGCCTACTCGCTGGCGGTGAAAAACAACGCTAATCTGGCACAGGCTGTGCTAGAAAATCACATCACAGCACTGCTGATGACATGAAGGGGAGCCGTGCTTTTTGGAGGAAAGATATGTGATAATCAGATAAACCATTGAACAAACCCATTGAGAATGTTGGTAGTATTTTAACGTTAAAAAAATCGTGCAAAAATATTTCAAAAATCCCCAAACGAAATAAAATATGCTTTTATGTCAAATACAAAAAAACAAGATGCGCTTACTGCAACAGCACTCACTGTAGACACGTATCGCAGGAAAACAAACGGCTGTCAAAACGTATGTTTTCTATCGTGCACCGCTTCGAACCGTGAATTCGTGTTTCGTTTTCGTTCTACCCGCTGTTTCGCTTGCAATAGTTGTGCAGAGTGGCACAAACTTCTGTCGAATTTCGGTGCAATAGTCGCCATTCCCCTGTGTCTGTGATAATCGTGTAAACTGTAAACGGGTGGGAACGGCTTTATCCTGTTTGTTGCGTTTGTGTTATCGCTTTCACCTTTCCCACAACGCATCCTTCCATCCCGGCGTTAAACGGCGTCCCCCTTCCCCTCCTCAGCTGCTATTCGTTTCTTGTGCAATCCCGGTCATTCAATCGGCCAATCGGGTTTAATTTAATTAGGCTTCGCGTTTAATTTGGTCAAAACAATAAAAGAAGAAAAACCCATCAACCCCGGCCGCATAATGGCTGCCGACTGGGCGGTTGTTGGCAAACAGAAGAAATCCCGTAAACAGACGGGAGGAGACAAAAAAACGCAATCCCAGAATGGATCCGAGAGTGCTCCAAAAATAGAAGACATGGGTAAGTTTGGAACGATTGACTCTTTGTCAGCGGCGCGCTAGATGCAAGCGGCGAACTGAGCAAAATTAGTGATCGAGAATAGAGCCGATTCGTCGTACAGCGCCGTCGTACCGGCCTTTCTGCCGGCAGCCTACTGTGCTGATGCACACCCCGTTCCTAGCCCGATCGTGCGTGCGTTCGATTGCCGGTTACACGGTCGGATGCGTGGACGCTGCAGCTCAGTCGCTAGTTTGCTTCCGTGCAATACCGTAACACACCGGCAGCAGCATCATTCGGTGGCCGTACAGCACTTGATTCTACGTGTACCCGTGGCCTAATCCTGTGTCGTGTCGATTGTGGTGGCTTTATTTTTAGTTGACATGGATGAAATCTGCTCCCTGTACAGCGATGTGAAGGACGATGTGTTTGCGAAATTTAACGGTTTGAAGGACGCCAACGCCGGTGCGAAGGCTGACCCGAAAAAGACGCTCGCACCCGTTAATGGCAAACGGACGGCGACACCTGTACGCGATCAGGCGCTACAGCAGGGCGGTGGTAGTAACAAAAACAATCAGCAACGGGAACCGGAATCGGGCGCGGCTCCGGCCAAGCAAACGTACAGGAGCTTGGATGCGGCCTTACGTGCGATCAGTGCGCCGGATCTGCACTCCCAGCTTGCGGCCGTGAACGTAAGCTTCAAGGACAATCATCTGATGCTGCTGAAGGCACTGACTGGAATACTGAACGACAAACTGCGGGTGGACGATGCGGCCACCGACCCACTGTACAGCAGCAAACCGACCACCTACCCGTACAAAACGATGCCCACCGCGCTGCGCACGGTGATTGATGAGTGTATTGGGAAGGCGAACGAGGAGAATGTGAAATATTTCTACGACCTGACGCTGTCTAATTTGGCCAGCGATCTGAACAAGGGTTTGCCCCACCTCGGACACAAGGTGATACTGCAGGCGATCGCGATGCACTATCCGTCGGCCTGTGTTAATAATCTCGCTCGCAATGCGATACTGCGAAATTCGTACCAGAACCGGCACAACATTGGACTGAGCCTGCTGTGGGCCTTGGGTCAGGGCGGGTACAACGATCTGGACGTTGGGCTGAAGGTGTGGCAGGACATCATGGTGCCGGTGATGGAGCTGAAAAACTATAACCGTTTCACGAGCGATTACGTCGTGCGTATCCTTCGACTGCATCGTGCACATAGGTAAGAACAAAACAAAAATTAATCCAATCATTCAGGGTGTGCAATTTTACAACAAAATCATTTTTTTAAATTCAAACGGAATCTATTCTTAATACTGAAAAACTGTGATTATTTTTCCTGATAATACAATCACGTACGATTGTCGGAAAATATTGACTTCCCTCCACTCCGTATCTCACGCTAAGCCCTAGCACATTAATCTTTCGACAGAAAAGAGATTAATGTGAAACCGTTCCTTTGACGCCGTGCCGCGGATTGCTCAATCGCGTCACCGCCGTGTGTCAAGCCCGTTTTCGGAAGCGGCAACCTGTTGTACCCGTCCCGCTCATTACGAAATGCAGATCACATTTCAGATGGTTCAGCTGCCGAGTTTGGTATTTTTATTGAATGACAATACGGTGCAGGCGGCGGCGGTACTACGCCATGCCTGTAAAAAAATCGGAGCAAATCCATAAACATCAGCATTAAACTACTCCCAGTCCCCGCCCCAAGCAAAAAAGGCCCCGATCCTTCCATGCGACCGTCGATTGTGTACCAAACAACCGATTCTCCGTGTCTGGCAGCCGGCCGATTGTTAACTCCGTCATTGTGCGCTTATTTATAGACTCACGCTGGGTGGCAGCGAGTTCCTCACGATCCTCAGCTCGCTGACAACGCAACCCAAAGCGTGCCGCGAACTGGATGAGGCAGCTCAACTGCTGGTGGAACGGTACGTGTTCAGCGCACCGAAGGCATCGGCCACCTTCACGATGCTGTTCAAGAACGTCTCCTTCATCACGCGGCCGGAGATGATTTACTACGGACTGGCACTGTGCCTGTTGGAAGATCCTGAATCGGCTGCCGTCTGGTTAGGGTTGTACCGGAGCAATGTGGAAACTTCGCTCGCCATACTGAGCTATCTGAGTGAGTACGGAAGCACCATTCTAACGGTGTTGGAATCAATGCGAAGAAGCCTTATTTGATATTTCTTCTTCAACAGATACTTCATCGCAGAAAAACTGCAGCAAACTATTAGGTGAGGACCACTTCATTCGGTTTTTGTCGGACGTGGAAAAACTGAACGAAGAGCTTCAGCAGTCAAAGAAGAAAATCGAAGGCCTGGAATCGGTTACTAGTATACTAAAGGTAGGTAGTGTAATGATTTTTAAATCAATCTGTAGCGTCGAAATTGAAGGTTATTTTATAAGACACATTTTACATCTCATTTGTAAGGTGAAATATCATACTTATGTTATACTGATGAAACACTGTTTATTCTTAACAAACATTTCTTACCATTTATTACAAAAACTGTCATTTCAAGTTTATTCAAAGGAAACAAAAGTTTTTCTTTGGAGTTTTTCTTTTCTATAACGAGACCTACACATTCATAACGGTCTACATAGGTCCGGTGAACAGACTGTAGGTAATGCTCAGTAGTGATGAGAAAAGGGAAGTTTTTGTCGGAATCGATTCCGGCTAGCTCCAAAGTTTTGTGGAATCGATACCGGATAATAGGCCCGGAATCAGTTTCCAGAATCAGAATGGATTCCGGAGTCGAAATCGGCTCTGGAATCGGAACTGGCTCCGAAATCAGAATCGGCTTGGAAGCGAAGTCGATTCCGGCATCTCTATAATCATAGGCATTTGGGTCCAATGATGATCCGGCTGGTCCGTGATGGTCCGTGTTGATAGCCGCAAAGAATCTAAATTTACTTGTAAACCATCCATTCTCATGGAGATTCCCGGACTAATTTCGCTTCTGAAATTTCTTATTTCAATTCACGAACAGATTCTCTTTGCGGAGTTAATTCCATTTCTGGAGTCAATCATGATTCCGTTATCGGGGAAAATTGCGATTCAAAGTTCGATATCGATTCTGGAGCCGATTCCGATAGCGGAATCGGTTCTGGAGCCGACTTCGGAATCGGATCCGGAGTCAACTGTGGAATCGGCTTCGGAATCGGCTCCAGAATTGATTCTGACCACGGAATCGGAATCAGGTAGATCCGATTCCGAGCTCCCACCACTAATGCACAGTCCTTGCTAAAGTACCCAAATGTGTATAAATTGCATTTAGGGTGTGTAAAAGAGCAAAAATATTAATTGTTTTATAATTGATATTTTCAAGCTAATGAAAATACCGTTTAAAATTGTCTCTAAATAATTTCAAACCCAAAATCCCCCAACTGCGTGCAAAACCCGTTCGACAGTACGCTCGATCCGACCTCAACCATCACATGTAAACCGATCCAGTGACAGCTGCGGCTGCCAACGCGAAAGCCGTTTTGACAACACGACGGTTTGTCCCCGTGCGCAACGCTTCCCCCCGCCTTGTCTCGGCCCACAAACGAACCCAATCGGTCGTTAACAGCCTTTTTTCCCACTCCTCACAGTTGATTTTCTGCTTGTGCATCGTGAAGCCACGCATTTTGTCGTTGCCGATTTTTTCTTCACACACTCACACCTTCCACGACGGAAAACTACTACCTGTACACAGTACTACTAGGTTTAGCTTGTTTTTAGTGTACCCGCCACGGTTGCTACGGTTGGTTTTTTTTTCTCTCCCGAAACATTTTTGTCCCAGGTTTTACTCTCCTCGCGGTCGTTGGCTCGGTTGATTGGTGCGGCAGGGTTAAACAACCGCTCGAACGCCGCCGCCGTAACAGCAAAGACAAAGGTGTGTGGAAACGGGGTGTGACGCGATGATGGTGATGTGTGCGCCCTGGCTGTGTGTGGAACGATTCCTCCCTAGTAGCCCATCGTGTGTGCGAGAGATGTAACTCCGTGACCGCAATTTTCATTGATCGAGCTGTGCTAACGTTTTGCCGTGTTTGTGTGTGTATGTTGTGCGATTGTGCCCAATTTCCCCGTGCCCCCAGCCTACGACAGCGAACGTCCGTGTGTGTGTGCGTGAGCGTGTGTGTGCGTATGCGTGCGTGCGTGCTTGCGTGTGTAGAGCATCTCGAAGCGGAGACAGCAAGGGCGATGGAACACTGAAAACGCTTTCCGGGGAGGACGCCGCGAGCATGCTATCACAGCAAACTGCCACGAATGTACCACCACTTTCCAAATGGCACACACGTTGCCACCGATGCTATGTGCTTGTATATGTATGTGTGTATGTGCGCGCGAGCTGGCGAGTGGATCCGGTGAAAATGTGTCCAGAGGCACAAAAGGAGGCAAAGATGTGAGGAGCGGGCGCTTGTGATCTGCCCCAAAACTACCCAGCAGGGTCTAAAGCTTATCGGCAGAATGTTCATCCCTTCACGGGTCGCCGTTCGCTGGAAGGGAGAAAATCGATACATCTTGAACCCTCCCGCCACACGAGCTCACAAGGGCTACCATGAAATGAAAAAAANAAAAAAAAAGATCCGCTCCGACTCTCGTCTCTACACGCCGTTTCGGCACCAAACGGGTGTAACGTTAGCTTTTATCTTTTTCACTCTTTCACACGCATCTCCGAGCAGAGAATGTCCTTAATTTGGGGTTAAACTAAGCACATTTCGCGCAGCAAGAGGGATAGCTTTTAATTAATCTCCCTTTTTTTTGCTTCTCAGCGTTGAAATTACATTCACACTAGCCAGTGTGTCCGATGGCTAGTGACGTGTACACGGAGTACTCACTGCCGCGAGAGGACAGTGAACAAACTTTCTCTACAAACAATATTTTAAACGCCAAGAATCAGACGGGCTGTGTACCGGCTGCTTCCAATCTCTTGCATGCTGCATCTTATGCCGGGCTAGAGGCGGCACATCACCACCAGAGCCACACAAGTACATGATCATCGTATTGCTTTTTCTTTGCGATCGAAACATGCACAACATGCACGGAAAATGGTGTGTTACATGTGGAATGTGATGGTTTGCGTGTACAATTGCCACTACTTCCTCACCACGTACACTCAGTCGGGGGTAGTGCATTGTGAAGCGCTGCGGTGCAATTGCGCCCAGTGTGTACCGAGTGTTGTACGGTGGTGAATTTGTGTTAATTTCATGTGAGAATGAGTAACAATCGTCGGCCGGAGGGGGTCGTCCAGGTTTCACCGGCTTTTCTGGCAGACAGAGATTTCACATCTTCATCCGTTTCTTGGCTCCACTTTCTACCATAATACTCTGCTATATGGGCTAAGGAAGCTGGAATAAAGTGGTTAATGGTGTCTAGAGTAGCAAAAAATGTCCATGCTATTCGTCAAATCGTTAACCTCCCATTGAAATGGACAAATGAAGAACGTCGTCACTCCAGCATACTATGGGAGGTGCTTCGGGCCTCAGCAGTTGCATCCCCGTTATCACTTTCTGTTTATCTTGTGTAGCAGCGATGCACAACACACTGCTCTTGAGCTCAGATAATCAGGAAGGTTGCTGACCCCCTGTGCCCCGTCCCGTCAAAGCAACTCATTTCGGAGATGATAGGTTCAATGCGAAGAGAAGAAAGCTTTTGTTTGGATCATTCTTGCCTGGCCAGTCCCTCCCGACCGCGATTGTAACGGTTACACATTGCCCACACACACACACACACACACACGCGGACGCGCGCACGCCCGAGAGGATCGCGCAGCATCATCGGGACAGGCCGTGCCAACCGGCAAAAGAAACCGGTGGACTGCCTCAGCCACCACACAAAAAAACAACCAACGACTACTTGATCGTCATCCTCCCCGTTTCCGTGCCGACGAAAGGGGGTTGAACAATCTTGCTTCACACTTCCCACCTATCTTCGTATGTCTTCTCTCTCGCTCGCTTTCGTCTTGCATAGGTAGAATGTTTCGGAACCAAGTCTAAGAGGCAAAATAGTTAACCGAAAACGGAAAACCTGTCGCCAAGGAGGGCACCACGGAGACGGACCCACTGGTTTGTCGATCTTTCCAAAACTCCTAATGGAACTGCCAACAGTACAAGTGGCTGTCGTGCGCTCCGTTAGCTGTGTGTGTGTGAGAGAGAGAGAGAGGAAAGGAGACAGAGGTACCGTTAAGTAATCGACGGGGTGACGGGGCGATGTTACCTGCAAACGTGGTCGCGCCGTGGCTGAAGTCGCGATTTTCTCTGTTTCGTTTTCGTGTGCCGGCTTGCAAACCCCACACAACGCACACACACACACACAACACGGCTTCGGTGGTGAAACGACGGCAGCACCAAATCGACCAAATCGTACTGCTGGATGGAAGCTCCGGCACCTCATTTACCCGGGCGGCCTGGATAATGGCTAATGCCATTACGTAGAGCCGGCTGAACGTGACGATATTTCGCATGCAGAAATTATTCCATCTCCTCCCTGCCCTGCCCGTCCGGTGCGCGCATGCGTGCAGACTGATTTAGAAAGTGCAGTGGACATAATTGCTTTCCGAACGGCCTGCTACACTCTGCTGGGGCCCGTAGGCAACTTCCGCAGGCAAGGCGCTTCCGCATCATCGGTGGATTGTTTTAAGTCACTGACATCATACCGGATCATCGAAACAGCTGCTTTTTTACCGGACGCATTCACACAAAAAGACGCAGTGGCATATTCAAAAAAAGCGATGATCAAATCAGAACGCACTGTGCCATGCGTCACGCGTTAATTGTTTACTTACGCGGTCTGGCTGTGGTGGCGTCCAGGCCAGGCACCCAGCGTTTCGCTTAGATTGCTTTGATTTATTGCACCCCCTAGATCCTAACCTTTGCTCCACACTTATCGTCTTGGATAACATAAATCGGTGACCTTCCGATCAGATCGAGATATTACTTTATTATTGTCCACGCACCTAAAACTGCAGTTCCCCTCCTCCTTTCTTTCAGCCATATCAGCCCAAAACAGCTGTTTTCCGCACCTATCGCAGCCACCAAAAGGTGATGTGGCCTTTTCCGAATGGTCACGAACTGCATCGCGAACCTCACACCACCACCCTGTCGCCTTCGTCGCCGGTGATGGGCGATAAGAAGGGGGTGTTCTGCTTTTTTTAGGAAGGTCAATTCCCGTAACTGCAAGAGCCCCTAAGTGGGCATGTGGCACTGATAACAAGCCTATGATTTGCGCAGGCCTCTATGCATTCGAAGGCACAATAAATTAACCAAAAGGCCAGGCGAGTATAGAAATGCCGCGTGGCAGAAAATCGAGGTAGAAACAGCAGTAAAAGGAAGGACGTAAAATCCGGTAAAAGCTTTAGAAAGAACGTTAGTTTTTCTATTGAAATGTTTGTTGCTGAATTTAGCACATTTATCTGATGTGTGACACGTTGCTGGTACGTTCTAGAAGCGTTCGTTACGTTCGATTTGCAACGGCATTTGTTGCTTTTTGTTGTAAAAGGCTTATTTACAAACATTGACCCACAAAAAGAGGCTTTATTCGTCAACATCCTACAACAAATAATCAAACACAAGTATAAAAGTGATGATTTGACCGATTTATTGGTGTCAGAACCGCAGTGCGAACGACATGGTGTTACAGCTTGCAGACAAAAGGAAAAATCGCAAACGATCGACAAACACACACAGCCGCCCCGTGTCTTGTGCGTGTGTGTGTGTGCTCCAAAATTGGTCTGAACAAGTGTCGTTAATAAAAGTATTTTCGTTTTTGGATTTTTGCTTCAAACCATTACCGGTACGCGGGGCGAATTCTAGGACAAGGATGACGCGAATCTTTTAGAAAGGCACAATTGGTACTTGGTACAAAATAAACGAAAGCATCAGCAAAAATTGCATTAATTGTAGCTTTTATCAAGACACATTTGCTGCCGATGCAGGTAGTAGTAGTGCTCGATGCAGCCGCGATCGCTGCTTCATTACAATTCCCCGGTACCGGTTTTGCGTACAGATATGCGCCTTCGCACCGTACTGCACGTGTGTAGGGTGGCTTTAGGCGTAATTTACGCCCTTGGCGCACTTACGTAATGATGCGCGATGTAAACGTGCGTGTGTGTGTAATTGCACGTAGTGAAATCGTTTCCACCTCTCAATCGTTGACGATATATTGGGACTTTATGCGTATATATTAGCTGATCTTTTCAACAATTGCGTATGCGTGATGGGATGAAATGCGCATGATCGAATCGATTGATTCGATCGCAGATTGCTCTGATCAGATCGAAATCAGATAAAAATAAACTGTCTTGCTATACACGCACTTTTCAATGAAGCTTGGGCGTTCGCTTCGGGGAGGGACACAGAAAGGTGTAGGAAAGGCGTAGAATAAAGCACAAGAAGTTCGATTTGTAATAGTGCAAACAAGATGACCATTCCATTGAGAGATGTAAACCATTCTTTACATGCTCGTACATGCATTCCAGACAAGCGTGTTGCTTACTGCCTGCTGTACAATGATCTACATATGTTGCGCCGTGTGCTGGCCCGTTGGCCGCCTGTGGTTGCTTCCCGCCGGGTGTGAGGGCCGTATAGGAAAATTATTAGCAACCGATTAGGGTAATAGCAACACGAGCTCCCCCACAACAACAACACCACCACCATTCGTATTCTTTCATTCATGGTTTCCGCTTGCCGCCCCTGTTCATTGATTCGATAAAGGCGCTCGACTTTGTACTGTGATATTGATGCGGTGAGGCCAGAAAATTCATCCTTCCAAAAGCTAAGCTGCTGGGGTGGCACGTTATGGTGCATGAAAACCTTCATGCTCTTTTCGATGAAGCATGAAGCGTTGGCACACAAGCGCACGCACTCTTCCGCCTTTGTTTGCTCACCCCGTGCGCGTACGCAATGGGACGATGGTAGTGAATCTTATGCACATATGTAGAGACCTCGTCCTTTTTAGATGCTAATCGGTTTGATTCGATTTTTTTGCAACATATTTGCACGTTAGGCGATGCTGCTGCTGCTGCTTGGTTTGGTGCAGGTGTAGTCTAAGGAGCGTTTACAGATCCTCTACCAGTTCGTTTGTTCAACTCGACCAGACAGATCAGACAGAGGGGCAGTATTTGGCCTGAGAAGAGGCAATTTTAGAACATCTTTTAGCGCACGGTTTACAGCGTGAATCCTTTGCTTTCGATAAGAAACCAATTCAGATTCTATTGGGTGTTATTCCCTATCAGTGTCCGTGCACAAACCGTTCGATAACCGTCATTGCTTTGTTTTCCTCTCCACAATAGTTGCATTCCCTGTCTTGGTCGTGATTGTACATTCCATACATCCTCTTGTGTGTGTGTGTAAAGTGTCGTGTCTGAGGAACGATCTCCTCCGTACTGATCGTACCCCCCGTGGCTAAACTATTCAAAGTGTAAAGTGTAAAGTGTAACAAAAACAACCCCACAACTGGTATTGTCTATACATCCCATCAAAGGAACGAAGGGTGCATCGAATTATTATTTACCTATAACTTGTAAGAAAGCAAAAAAAAGCACACCTATTTAAAAATGGCCCCGAAGTCGTCCGCTGACAAGAAAGCCCAAAAACAGAAGCCGCAGAACGCTGCTAACCAAAACCAAAACCAGAAGAAGGTAATTGATGTGCAGGATTCATCGGGAAGATTTAGTTCTGTTTAATGAAAAAACAAATTTATTTTATAAATTAAAATGAAAAGCACTTTACTGAATATTTTCTGCTTCTTTTTTTTTGTTATTTCTGTTCATCCATACAGGAAGTGCAGGGCAAATCGAAGAAGAAGCAATCGTCAAAGGTGAACAGCAAATCTTCTTCCTCGGTCACTTCCGTCCTCTGCAGCTTCCTGCTGGCCACATTCCTGCTGTTCGGCGTGACGGGCGCACTCATAGGCTATGACACGTACCGGGCCGGCGGCAAGTTCGAGGCTTCGTTCACCGGGCAGACGCTGAAGCAGGCCGGACTGCTGCCGGCGGTACAGGATGCGTGGACCTGCACGATGAAGTACAGTGCCCGCGGATACAAGTGGGCCGAAACGAACGTACCGGTGTACTATCAAGCCACCAGCAAGGTAAGCAGAGTGAGCAGTGGGATCGATGTGGATATGCATTTAATGATCCTGTCCTTTTTCCTGTTTTCGTTCACATACAGGCCCTTGGACCATACGTAGAATTTTCGATAGATTTTGGCAAAGTTCTCTGGAATGGTACGAAGAAGGGCTTCGCCAACATGAAGCTGCTAGCCGAGCAGAAGCTCCCAGTGGTGGCTGATTTCGTAAGTATCCCTCCCTTACTCCTCTTCTGTGTGCCTGGTGTGTGTGTGTGCTGTATATTCATTGTTTTTTTGCTCGTTTTTTTTTTGCTTCAGATTGAACAGTACGCACCGGGACTGCCGAAGAAGATCGGTGATGCATCATGCGCGTTCTGTGACACCGTGAGCACGTTTGCGTCCAATGCGTACAAGCACACGTTCGAGTTCTTCAAGACACAGGTGTTTGTGTAAGTGTAAGGGGTGTGGTGTACAGGGATTTGTCAATGTTCACAAGGATTTGCTTTTGCCCAAATTCATTTATCGATTATATTAACTCTTTCCAAGGAATAGTTAATTAATGAATAATCATTTATGATGTCAGTGTAATTCATAACGCTATTAATATGTAAATTCTCTTAACCATTATCGTTTATCATATGTTCGTATGATCGTATCGTTCTATTTTTAATTATTTATTTTTTATTGTAGCTTTGTTCTCTTTATATGTTATTTATATTATTATACATTATTTGTTTCATTTTAATTGAGTTTATATTGTAAAGTTTTGTTTTATATTGCTTTTTCTTACCAAATTGATTGTACAATTCATGACAAATAATGCTTTAAAATAAGTATTTTTTCATTATTATTTTATTCAGTTTTAGAAGCCTGTATTGCATAAAATCAATGAATGATAACTTTTTTCTTCTTCTTATCTTTCGATACAGTGGGAAACTTTCCATGGAAAGCTTGGGAAAAGCCTTCAACAGTACCCAACAGGCTGCTGCTCAGTACTATAGTTGGTTCAACGATCAGGTTGATTTCTATGCCAAGCTAAAGTAGAACGGTGAGCATCATTCCCACCGTTAGCAGCAGCAGCAGCAGCAGTAATCACCGCAACAGCAACAACATCAACAACAATGTCTCGTAATAAGCATCCTTCTTCGATTTTCGGTGGAACTGAGCGAAGATGAAATGGGCTCTCTATTCCATCGACGTTCGGGATAGGCCTAGTTTGGACTCGATTGGTCTGCGATCGATCGGCGGTTCAGCTTGCGCTCTCTACCTTACTATCATCATTCGATCCGATGTATGCAGAAGAACAGTGGGAGGGAGAAAAGCGTGGTGCATTACTGTTTAAGATAAAAAAATGAGCATGTGAGGAAAGCCAGCACGCATGGCATGCGGACGACGGTCGAAGCATTAGGAAAATGGAAAGTGTGTAATTGTTTCTAGCAATAAGAGAAAATTGAGGGTGAGTCATAGACCGAGAGGGAGTAAGAGATTGTGTACGTAAAAGATTCAAAGCAAAAGCCGGTAGCGCAGCCTACCACAGATATAGGGGAGCACAGACACACTGGATACAAAGTCACATCAATCAGGGGGGGATCATCTGTACGTCACAAAAGGGAAACGCATTGTGATCGTGTTTGGGAGTATCTAGTAGGCGCAACATCCTTTACCTACCTTTAATATCCGCAGGGTCGGAGCATGAGGAAATTCCTTTCCACACACGCGAAAAGGAAAACGCGTCGATCTTTTGCTAGAATGGAGGTGTTTTGTCTTATGCCTGTTATGTATCCAGTGTGTATGTGTGTGTGCTCTTGTTTGTGGTAAGCTCATTTAGTGAAGTGTGTCACACAGCCCTGTCCCGTTGCATATTATATTGTGCGTTTGTTTAGTGTTAAAAACAATACTGACCATTGGAACACAGAAAGGAAAAAGGAACTATTTCCATAGGATGAGAGGAGTCACACACTTCGGCGGGAATCGAGTTAGATGTGGTGCATGGAAATGACATCGAAAAGAACAGAACATGATTATCGTTAGTCATCATCGTCATCATCATCGTGGAGAACATAGCGACACAAGATACCGCGTTTGTGTGTGTGAGTGAGAGCGAGAGAGGAAGAAAAAGAGCGAGCGAGCCATATAAAGGATGATAATAAACTGAAACAACATCGTGTTTAGTGTGGCTTAAGAGAACAAACTAGAGCCTAGAGCGTTGCAGCCGGAGAGATAAAAGAGATTCTTCAGTCAGGTGTCAGGTGTATCTTGTGTGTAAAGTGCAGCAAGGGTAGGAGGACACACTCCCCCTTTCGATGGTCAAAATAGACAGACTTTTTTTACAATTATACTTTTTTTCTGTTTTGCTAATTTAAGATCCACGCGATACTAAGGACTGCCCACACCTGTGAAAGTCAGTAATTATGAGCGCAACGACGCCCGTTTTGATTCAAACAAA
>VTWG01028700.1:0-14514 GCA_008817895.1 Anopheles fontenillei | reverse complement strand
TTAGGGTTATCAGCAGATTTCAATCAATCCGTTAGTCAGCTGCGTCAGCACATTCAAGTTTGTTCTAGGGCCATACTTTAAACATGTACTCTGTAAGCATTAAGTTATTTAGGCATACTGCCCGATAACTTTGATTCAAATAAATAAATAAAAAAATAAATAAATAAATAAATAAATAAATAAATAAGAACTTTGTTGGAGGTAGTGGAGCTTGCGAGCTTTTATTCTGAGCTTTTTTTTTTTGATACTTCTGCTATTTATATTTTTATACATTTCGCTTTTTTCTAGCAAGCCTTGCCACTCACCCAAAGGTATCTTCATAGACTTTACAGACTAGCTAAACCAAGCAAGCTGTTCAAATACAGAACAGCATCAAAAAGCATCCTCTGATAGGGGTTAGACCTCGTACGTAATGCCAAGTGATTCTGCGCTTAGAACAAATACACCACATCCGGGATGAGCTCAGGATTGTTTTCGGTTGCTTCTCATGATGAATTCATAATTGTTCCGGTCGCTTGTTTGATGCTGCATCATCCCCTCTCCTCCCCAACACTTTAGCCCATTCCGAAGCAAACACAAACCATCACAAAACAATGCAGAACCAACAGTTCGCTTTGTCCACAATTGCACCGGATACGAAAACGGAATAATGGTACGCTATTAAAACTCCTCATCTTCCCCCGAAAACTGCACCCCAGCACTGGTTTGGTGGTGCTTGGTGCATTTTTGATTCAATTTTTGTTTTGTTTTCCCATTCCATCCCGTTCGTTTTGCCGACAACACACATCCGGCAAACCAGCGGGAGGGCATCATAGAGCGGATGACATCCGTGTGCTGCATGCTCTCTCTCGTCTCTTTATGTTTACAACAGTGCATTTCCTGTGTATGAATATCTACGCTTTGTTTACTTTCCCTGGCATTCCAACACACACAAACGGAGCAATCCTTGATGGAGCAGGAAATGCACATGAAAAATAAAGCTCCACACAAGCATTTAACTTTGGTGCGCTTCCATGCCCCAGCCTATGTCCCGAGTGGGGTTGTGGCATGTCGTTGAACTTTTGCATCTCCACACACACACAACCAAACACACGCACATGAAAGCGCACATCATTGCGTATGGCTTAATTTGGCGTTTATTTTTTCGTTCGCATTCTTTCCATTGTGCAAAATTGGTTTACGGCACGAAATCGATGCACGCGTCAGTGCATCGCCCGTTTTTTTTGTGCCAGGGCGGTAAACCGCTAAGCCTCTTGAGGTTGACCGCAAAGTTGTGGCGTGGGGCTGTTGTTGTGGTTTGGTTTTTCCTCTATACTATGCTTTGGTTAGAGTTCTTTCGCTGCTGTAGAAGGTAGAAGGGTTTTTTTCACTCACATTCCACCCATCGCACGACCTTCAGCAATCGTTAAGGGTGAAACGGGTGGGCAAGTGCATTAGCCAAACGAGGTTAATGGTTGCCACAATGCACTTCGGTGCAATCGGTCATGCAGGCAGGCAGGGTTTATGCTGCCACACACACACTGTAAGAGTAAAAAATGGAAAGAAGCTTGGGAAGACGGAGGCGTACAGCGGAAAATTGATTTTCTTGAAATTATTCAGTAGCATTCAAACATTTCAATAAAGTTTTGATTATTTTTAAATTATTAATATCTGACTATAAATTTAAATAATAATGGGAGGGTTGATAATTTCATTGATTCTAATGATAAACCGCTGAATATACATTCAAAATGTCAATGAAATATGAGTCTAACTTAAACTTTCATAAAAAAAAACATATAAAATCATCTAAACCCTCTTCAAAAAAGCAAACTTTTCAAGACCTTTTTGATAATCAAAACTACTATTAATCGTCTAATAATATGTTTGTTTCAGTTATTAAACATATAGTTATTTGTAGTTATTTTTTGAAATGCTAGCTCTATGCTAACTCTGTGTTTAATGTTAACACAAATTAACCTCTGCTGAGACCTTCACGTTGTCGATTAAATTCATTAATGTACCACCGCCTTCAGTACGAGCATTATCGTTGTTTGTTTATCTCTCCCCCGTTCAACTCATTTTTCGGATTTAAGGTCATCGCATTTAATTGCGCTCATCAACATCACCACAACATCAATTTACATCAGCAGGCAGAGATGATTCTATTCCATCAGAGGTGTATAATTTTCCAACCTCACTGCTGGTAATTGAAGACAGCGAAGCTACCAGAACCGCCGTCACCTGGAAGTGAAGGCACCGAACACAATTCCGCACTGACGCACGGGCGCTGTTCAGTACTAAAAAGCAGAACAATCTTCCATCTTGAGAGCAACAATCCAACGCCCTCTCTGTTCTCCTGTACATCAGAGCACGAATAGCTTAACTCGACACCCCTTGACACCGTTACCCGCAAGGTTCAATAAAACACACACGTGCGCTACGCATGGAAAAGGTGAGATGATATGGCGGTTTTATTCGTCAGAAATAAGCGCACTTAATTTCGTTCTTACCGCAACTCGCGTGTTGAATGTGTGTATGAATGTGTGTTTTCGAGCGGGTAAAATCGGTTTTAAAATCCCCGAAACTCGTCGAAACGCGCCCCTCATAAAAGAACCCTCTGCTCGATCGATCACAGAAACAGAAACATCAGTATTTACACAAATTTGCACCGGGGACAGCGTGCTTGTTCAAATTATAACCATTACGTTGCAATCAGCCGGCCGTGGGTGTGTTTGGTGCGGCTTTTTAGCCGCATTAAACTTTGCCACTTCCTGCTCCTGCTTTCCTGTGTGGTGTTTCGGGTGGACGGGCGGCACTGGAATGCAAAGTGCAGACCGCAACACTGACCGGCGGACCAGCAAGTTCGTCTAGTTCTTCTCGTCCAGTTTCTTCTTCTTCTTGCCGTCCGTCTCGTTCGCGCCCTCGGCCTCCTCCTCCTCGTCCACGTTCACGTTGATGTTGCGCACGTTGCTTGACCGTGCCCGGAAGTAACTGCCGGAACCGGCCTGCTGCAAATTTCCGGCAATACTCTGCACCAGATCGTTGACGGCCTTCAGCGTTTGGATTGGGATCTGGCAAAGGGCGGGAGGAAGAGAGAGAGAGAGAAGCCAAATCGTCAGTATGGAGTTCAACTTTTGAGCACAGTGCAAGAAAGCAAAAAAAAAACTGTTACATTGAATATGTTGTCCAGTATGCTCGACCGGGGCAGGTTAATGTTTGCGCTCTGATTGACAATTTTACCGTCAGCCTGTAAGAGAAAAACGACAACCGAATAGGGAGTTCATGTTTGAGGGTGCACTTGGAACGATATGGCATGTGTGTGTGTGTGTTGTTCTGGTGTACTTACCGACTCGTCCCCTTCGATGGCGGGACGGGCGCTGCACGGTGGGACAGTGACGGCCAGTGCAAACAGCACCAACGCAACGGCGGCGAAGCGGATGCAGCTGCTCGTGAGCTGAGGGCGAGAGTGCGAGGTACAAGATGGTGGTAGGTTTAATCAATTTATTTGAAGAAGCATGTGCTTTGCTGCTTGGCAAGTGCTTGGTTAGGGTGTTGCTAAACGGTTGCAATGTGGCTTGGGAACATTGACAGCTTACATGAATTAATTTAAATACATTTTCTGTAATGTTTTAACTATTGATGTGTTTTCGCTTCATATGATTATTTGTGTTGAATTTCTTATTTGTTATCAAATTATTTTAAAACTATTTTAATTAATTACTTCGAAATACATTAAATAAATATAAAGCCCTGCTCACTGGGAACTACTTCCGAGTAGAAAGAATATAATATGTTACTCTTCCGTAGGCGAATCAAGAACAGTTCTTTTTTAATGTTTTTTCCCACTCATTAAACTGATTGTGCTTTCAAAATTCCGCCGTGGGAAAAATATAGTTAATCAAGTAGTTTCATGAGCCATCAAATTGAAATGAATGCCAACCGGCCCGTGGAACTATGCTATCCTCTGTGTGTGTGTGTGTGTGTGTGTGTGTGTGTGCACATTTTCATTCGCCCCTTCCAGTTCCAATTTTATATGTTTTGCGTATTTCACCCAGCTTAAGCACAGCTTTAGAACGCATTTGCTTAGATTGGCACATTTCACACCACGCTTGGAGAGAGAGCGAGGGGGGGGGGGAAAGGAGTGCAGGCGTGATTAGGGGACGCATCCTTCGACACAAACAGACCACAAGACTACGTGACCGTTTACCAGCGGGCGAGAGGTGTATAAATTGAGTCCGAAATGGCTCTGGGACCACTCGAGTTGGGCTCCAAAATTAAATGATGCTGAACACACTTCCTGTCCCTGGTCCGGTGCATGGTGGCCATTTTTTCCTGTCAATTGACTAGCTCTCCATGGGCTATGTTTGTGTCAGTTTGGAAAATTAATTTCACCCTCTCTCCCCATTGTTTCTCTTCCGTTCGAGATACACTCGTCACGTCGGATAAATTAGTGAATGAATGCATCAACAGAACAGAAACAACTACACCTACACTGGTCAACCATTGGAATGGTGAGATTTTATTTAACATTGAGTGACAATTTTACGGTCCTCTGCCAAGGAAACTCTGTCCGTTCACCGCTCGACAACCACACACACACGAACAACGAAACCCATGCAGGTTGGAGCATTGAACAAACCCCGGGAACGTTCCAGTGGTTTGGCACTGCGCATGCAAAAGTTTAGCTGTATTGTAGCGAGTCCGTTTGAATTTTACTTACCGTGCCAATCCAGCATGCACGATATAAAATATAAAACAAACCAAAAAGACAATTAAATCCATGGAAGTGCAGGCAACAAACTGTAGAACTATAAAACTCGGGACGGTGGGCACTGTTTGGAATATTTGCACCACTTAACCGTTAGCCGGTTGGGTGAAAATGTCCCTTAATTAATTGCTGTGTAAAATGCTGCGCCAGAGCGAGTGCTGTTCTTCGAAACTTCAAACGGACTGGATGGCATGACATATATCTCCAAATTGCGCCCACGCTGCGAGCACAACTTTTGGGGTTTGGTAGAATTGGTTCCAGCGGAAAAACGCGCCAGAATAAGTTGCATGTATTGTGGTTGCAGGCGGTATAAAATGCCTTTTTTCCCCGTTTTCTACCCAACCGAGCGAGGAGCGGTGGACCGAGTAGAGGAGTAATATTGTCGTCGAATATGCCTGCACTGCAACGCAGCAATCAAATTACTGTGAGAAATTGTTGGAGCAAACATTTTGCAACGAAAATTTGCGATCGAATGAATGCTTTTCATCTTTGGAAGGAGTGCGTGCCTTTTTGTTCTCGGATGGGAAATGGAATTGCTTATCGCCGAATGGTATGCATTACCGTTGAGCATGTAAAATGAAATTGTAATGCGATGAGGTATTTTTCAGGAGACAACGTTTTTTCCTTTGGAATGGAATTTTGAATACTGTTTTACTTCAATGCTGTATAAACACATGTTGTATTGTACAACTCTATATGCTTTCTAGTGTTAAATCGCTATTTTGAATTGCTCTTTTTAGTTATATCTTAACCATGATCATTCAAAGATATTTGCAAAACACAACAAACGCCACCGTAAGCCATTAGACAGCCGGCATTGGCAACGACATCACGGTTTCTCTCGCATATGGGCAGTCCAATGTATGCCATTCACCCGTAACAGTGGCTCACCGGTAGAGCCCGCGCATGGCACAAGACCATGGCACGATACCGTTTGGGTCGTTACGACTTTACGTAACACCTTTGCGTCCACCGACTTCATCCGTTCCATGTACGGCCTCCGGGGCCAACGGTTTGGTCACATTTTAAGATCTAACGCGCAAACGAAAACGGCTGCAAACTGGATCATGACCCAGTTGCAGATTGGATCCAATAATGTCTACACACGCAGGCTGTCCGATCGTGATGATCGTCAGTTCAACGCACTTAACAAAATAAGTAAACATTTGGGCAACCGTTTAGAACATTACGCTTTCTCTCACACCATTCGACACTCACTTTTCCTTTGTTGGCCATTTTGCTGACGGGATGATACAATTTGCAGTACAAATAAAGCACAATGGGTGAAACCGCACGTTAGTGACTTCAACGCTACGTCAAGCGGTGAACACAGGGCCGGCAAATTCAATCTCTTTGTCTTAATCACAACACACACACCGCACTGTAGCACTTTAGCGTATCTTAGCTTCTGCGCTTGCGAGACCGTATGATACACTGGGTGCGACTGGTTCAGCGACGGGCAGCGAACTGAGCCACTTTGTGTGGCGCAGCAAACGTTAAATTTCGACCATTCGTTTGCAATCTCTGCGCTGCGCTGTTCGGTCCGGTCTCTGGTGCGTTGTGGTGGGGGGGGGGGGGGGGGTGTTCTTGNGGGGGGGGGGAGGGGTCTCTTCGGTATAGCTTGCAAGGGCGGAAGGAGAAGCGAAAATGCTCGCGCAATGCGCGTATGCTGCATGAGCCATTGGGTGCTGGCTGGGCGGTGTATGGTGCTGCCAGACCGGTATGATACAGTGAGGGAAAAGTGAGTTGGTACAAGCGTACGATTTTCGGTGGTGTTTTAACGACTGTAGATTTAAACTTTGTGTTTGTGGATTTTTGTGTTATATTTATGGATTATAACATTTATATCAGTACATCTCGTAAATATATTTTTTTATTTATTTATTAATTTATGTATTTTATGACATTTTCTCACAAAATAAAAAAGCAGTTAAATAATTAAAAAATATTGAAAGGAAAATTGGAGTTAATTAATGAAACATAAATATGCCCGTCATGGGTTCAAGCCTCGAATGGACCGTACCATCATACGTAGGACCGACACTATCCTGCTATGGAGGGAATCGAGAAGTCACTGAAAGCCAAGCCCACAAGTAGTGTTGCAGACAGGTAGGGCTTGACCTGACCGGCAACGGGTTGTTGAGTCAAAAAAAAGTATATGAAAAAAACATAAAACTAATAATTGGCAAAAAAAGAGAAAGATAATCACGAGAAGAATAAAAGAAGAAAGTACAAAAACAGCATGGGAAGATGAAGGACGATAATAAGAAGAAAAATAATAAAAAGAAACACATCACAAAGCACATACTGTTAACATACAAACGTATTTTGCATATTTATTATCTTTTTCATATTTATTATCGTATAGTATCATATATATTATCTTCAACAATACTTTCATACTCAAACCTTCATAATTAAGAATCAAGATGAGGCCTCAAATCTAGACAATTTTGTTTGTCTTTGCAAAAAGTTGTATGTACCAGCACCGTGCTGCACCACTGTCGGAATAGCGCTGGATGCTTTGCACTTGCAGTTAACGGTTCGCTGATTCAACTCGTCGGTTGAGCAGCATCGTACAACCCTCAACCCTACAGCTGCCGGCTACTACCTTCCCCATCGAGCATAGAAAGTGAGAGTGAGAGCTTCGGGAAGGTCGACGGAACAAAAAGAATCGAAGCAATAAAAAATGCACAACCCAGTACAAGCGTTCTGTACGCACGCAGTGCACTGAAAATGTTCAGCCTCGATCCCGCGAGCCCATTCAAGACCAAGTGAGGTCCAGTTGGTTATTGCAAGCCTGAAACTCGTCCAAAACGGGTTATAGACTGGTGATGGCGATAAAACAAAAATAAAAAACAATCCCCCGCAACAAGCGACTGCCGCTATGAAAGGGCTTCAAGCTGGAGTTAATTAACCGGCTTCGACAATGTCCGAGCCGGCGACCGGTTGGTAAGGTCGCGCTGCTAGATGCAACCAGATAGAGGAAATCCTATGATCAGAAACGAGTTGAGGAACAGAATAAAAACTTGTACTTTTAGGTGTATAAGTTGAAAAGTCTTGCTGCTGGGAAGCGGTTAAAGCTACGGGTCGTCACTTGATTGTCTTTGTAAAATCACCCATAACGTGCCTCATGGGGTAGAGTAGCTATTTGTCGGTAGTATAATAACACACAAGCATAAATTGAAATAGCAAATTAAATGTCTAATCTAGAAGTACATCGCGTGCAATAAACATCATACCGCGATGGCATTCAAAACAAAAACCATCATCAATAAGAGCGCCCTCCCGCAGCATAAAAGCGCGCATGAATCGCACCACACACCGTGGCACGATTCTCATGACACACATGATGAGCAGCTTTGATTAGATTGTGCGTTCACCCGAACGGTCGCCACAGCCCGCACTGCCACTATCAACGCCCCCCAGAAAGGTCAGGTTCAGCCATGTGAAAAGGCCCAATCAACCCGAACTCGGGGTTGGCGGATGATTAAAGCATTACACATGTTTACACAGTTGCATTACACTTTACCCTTGCCCTTTTGCTCGCTCGAAAGGTGTTTTAGTGGCAGCAGCAAAACAAAATGCACACCCAAAACAAAAAAAACTCACGATATACTAGCGCAGCGGGAATTGGGTCAGCTGGTCTTAAGCAACACCCAGTGCGAGGTGAGCACAAAACTACCCCAAAAACATTACACATTAAACACAAAAAGTGCTCACCTGAATGAGCAGTTTCTAATCGAGCCCGGGTCACGCAGCTGGACGAAAAATGCTTATTAAAATGGTATTACTTCACCGACTGGGTGTTAATTAGTGAACGCTCCTTCGTGTGGTTCGGTATTCCGTTTTGCTTTATGCGCTTGGTGCGCACCCACTGGCCTGAGCTGTCGCGTGTCACTTGCGCCACATTCTAACGTGTGCCGTGCAAACATTCAATAAAAGGGAACCGTTCAGGAAGTGTTTTACTCCAGGGGTTTTTGTTGTTGTTGCTGTACTGTTGCTACTGCTATTAGTGGCCGTAACTACTGGGTTGCACTAATTTGCCTCCGCGTGTGAGATGTTTAGGGGAATGGATGATGATTAATGGTAGGTTTGAATTTTAGTAGCAAAAATAATACACTTGCGACAATCTGAAGCAGAATGAGAAATTACAGAAAGCATTAATTGTAGTTGTGTTATAAATGATTTTTTTTCTTCTACACGTCAGCATTAGAGTACTGCTGTACGTTCCTGAGATGTGTAAATAGCCTTTTTATATTAATACAATAATGATAAAAAACTTCAAATTAAAAAACAAAACAAAAAACAAACAGAAATATACGAAAAAATAGGTCCACACTCTAAAAAAACAAATCATATTATTGGAAGAAATATTAAACAACCACATAAGAAAGGAAATAAGAAACGATGACGATGAGACAAAGAAACCACGACAAATATATACAAAAACTAATGAAACAAACGTAATTTTAGAAGAAAAAAAACTAAAAATTCAATGTAAAATGATGTAGCAAACAGATAAAACTGCTCTTAAGTAATAAAAAAAAGATTAATTTTACATTTTTTACGTCAAACGATTAATTGAGGCTTGATTTCATGAAATTCATCATACAACAATTAAATAAGTTAAATCAATCGACAGTTTGATCTCTAGCTCAATCACAAAAGAAATCCAGAATGAACAAAAACGCATTGAAATGATTAACTGCTTGATTGTGAAGTTTCTTATCTATTGCGAAAATTTTATTAAATAGTATTGGCATAAAATAATCAAAGCATTATAGCAGAAGGATGGAAGAAAGATGCCATTGCCCTCGGGTTAATTTATGTTTCGGAATGTATCTATCAAACTCAATGCACATACGTCACGCCATACAGCGATGAGTGACGTTGAATTGATTGTGATGTCATTTTCCTATGGTTCTCTCTCTCTCTCTCTCTCTCTCTCTCTCTCTCTGTCTCTTCATACCACAAGGTGGTTAAAACAATTGACAGCGAATCCCTGTCACAAACACAACCATAATTTAATTCCTCCGGTCGGTCGGTGGTCGGGTCGGTTGGTTTGGTCGATCTGATTTGGCGCCACCCAAAACTTGGTTGAATCAATCCTCTCCTGTCAGAGCCTAATGTACGAAGTACGGGATACGTTGCAATGCTTTATCGACTGTCCACGACCTGCTGCAGCTGTCGACCGCAGCTGCTGCTCAAGCTGCTTAATGCACCTGTCCGCTCACACGAACGTCCGCGCGGACATCGCGAAAATTGCTTCACTACGCTTGAGCTTCGTTTTGTATGGCCAAACAGTGGTTTAACCGTCGGTCGGTCGGCCTCAAAGTTTGACTCATCTCACCATCACCACACTAACCGCTTTCACCCTCGGGACGATGTTACGCTTCCTTCTCGAGCAATGCAGCGCTTTCCATTACCGACGTGCTTCGTGGTCCGGCTCCGAACCTAATTAGCGAGCGGGCTCACCTTTCGACTACTAATTTTCCAAAACAACGGCCTTCCTTTTCGAGCCCCTGGATTCCACCCGGCCCACTCCACTCAGACACGCTAATCCTATTTCATCGTTATTTCTCTCCCCTCACCCTGCGCGGTGGTTCGGTTTGGATGGTAATGTTGTTATCAGATTATCTCGATTAAATTCTCCACCCCCGGGTTGTGTTGGGACGTTTTCGCCGTCCATGTCACGATCACACTGGTTGGATCACCCTGTCGCACACAATTACCGTGCGTCAAAGCGAACACAGCCAAAGCCACGGGGACCAAAACCACCAACCACCGATACACAAGGGCAACGCGGCCGAGCAGACATGTTGGCGACTTGACGCGAAGCCAGTTTGCGTACTCAACCGTTCTTGGAGCGGAACTAGGCTGGAGATGATTGGCTTACTTTTGGACATTGAGTTAGCCGAGCTAGCAGGGTCGGTCGTGCCCCGTTAAAGTATGGTTTTGATGTTTTACTCAAGACAACAGTAGACTACGGCACAACTTTTGTTGTTACAAGTGATTCGTTTTGTTTTATACGTCTGATGATAACTAATGTTTAAATATTCTTCCCACTGTCTGTAGATTGCGTGACTCACTGACAACACCAGCAACACCTCACGCTAGCGCAATGAATGTAATTACCAGCTAATTTGTACAATACGAGACGCAGTCAAACACGTCACGAAACGAGGAGTACTACAAACGAACTATTAAATCGTTGCTGCTTGCGCCAAATGACGTTTTTGTTGAAGAAATACTTTCCACAGGCACACAAATTAATGAGCTCACGGAAGAGAAAAAAAGCGCAGGAAGGTTAGCACATAAAGAAAACTGATTCAAAATGGATCATAAATGGTTCTTCAAATCAAAATGTAGGATAATTGTGCTTTGTTCATGAAGTTGTTGGACATTCTAAGCGATAAAACAGGGAAGGATCAATTAGGAAAGGACAAGCACTCAACATACCTGTAAGAAATCAGACCAGATTGTTTTCGATTTCACTTTTGCAGAAGGGAAGGTGTCATGTGTTAGAACTTCATAATTACACGCACGAGTTGGTGTCCCTTCCAGCTGATCTATTCCGTAATCGTGAGTTGGTTCGATCCTTCGCATGCTTCGACATCCTAAAGGTGCCTTTGTCTAATTATAGTTCCCCGGTTCCGTAAACAAAAGGCTTGGAGAATACGAACCAATTATTTATTTATATTTTAGCGTAATATTGCCCTTAACCCTTATATGGTGCTTCCGAGTTGGCCCTGTCTCGGGCCGATGATGTTAATATAGTTTAGGATGGTAAGCAATTGAAGATACAGTTAAAAGATTGGGCTCTGGAGTTCATTGTATATCCCCACGTATGACATCTTCCAGGGTGATGTTAAAGGGCAAAGAAAAGGATCGGACTGCATGCCTCAGACTCAGACTCTTCGAACGACTCTGACATTAAACTGGATACTCTCATCTTGCACTTTGGAAGAAAATTTGCCCTCCTACAAACTCAACGTAAACCCAAGCTGCTGCTTCCACTCCTTCAGTAGTTCTTCCTGCTTAGATTTTATCACGATCAATTGATACATTTTGACGGTAAACCGACACCGTGAGCTAGAAGAGCTTCGACACAAATTGCTTCATTTTTTAGCTATTTCAATCTATTCTTCTTCTATTTGGTGTAACGTCCTATGCGGACATGCCGGCCTATGCACAGGCTTTCGAGACTTAATTCATTACCATGCAGCCGGATAGTCAATCCTTGCTACGGGGGGACGGTCCATTCTAGGTTTGAACCCATGGCGGACATGTTATTGAGTCGTTCGAGATGACGACTGTACCATGGGACCGCCCCCAATCTATTCTATAGTTACTAAAATGGCTCAAAACTCTTTAATATTATACCAAAATGATTCCAAACAGTGGAAAAGACATTGAAATGTACAACGGGTTATAAAAAGTACTCTCATCATCATTAATTAATTGTTCTAAAAACGAATAACGTGCATCTCAACCCAAAGCGCGTAGTAAATTATACGCCACCGTAAGCCCATTTGAAACTATCAATACTCATTAAGCTGTCAATTACAGAACGCACAATCCAATAAGAGCGGGAGAGAAAAGGACACCAAAACCAAAATGCTTACACCCCGTATTGGGTGAGAAATATTGCCATTTTTCAATTCCACACACACACACAAACGGCACGCAATTCACGCGCCTCCACCGCAATAAAAGGGAAGAAATAAAAAGGCAAATAAAACATGAAATTTTAAGTGAAAAAAGCTTAACCTCCAAACGCACAACACTCAATGTATCGTTTCCAATGTTCGGCTCGTGCGGGGAAAAACACACAAAAACACACAATCCCATTACGATCAGCGCGCGCGTTCCACCGCGTGGATTGTTGTTTTTTATTGTATGTTTTTATTATTTTATTGTCACCACTTTGCGTAAAGACCGCGTAATTCATGGCACCGGTCGCGGCGTTCGCCATTTTGCAACGCCACCACATCGCCTATTCGCGGGTTGAAAATTCGGAGCCACACGCAAGATGATGAAGCATTGGAAAAGGATTTGCAGGGGTTTTTGTGACGCGGGTTCGTTTTGCGCTTCGTGTGTGCAAAGTGTGCGTGTCTCTTTTGCATAATGGTGTTGTACTAGTGAACCCCCCCCCCTCTCTCCGGGTAAACAAGGAGCGTAAAAAGGGCGATGAAGGCGATCACGAGTCCGACCGAGAGCCAGCCGCCTGCCAGCATCCCCTATCCGGGAAGCATTATCGAATTGCCGAAGACAAATCATTTTTATTGCACTGAAAAGCCATCGGTGCGGTCGATCCAGTGCCTCCCGGTGGTGGTGCCAGTTGGTGTTAAGCGTGTCGTAGGATTTCCCTTCCAGGCATATGGCCATTTAGCCGGGGAGGGGCTAGCAAAAAAAAGCCAAGCTGCGGCTGGTTATCAAATTATGCTCAAACCCGGAAGCTCAATTTTCAATCGCCAAACCTGGGACATTCCAGCCCGCACCAAACGATTCGATTATTACGAATTGTGACAGTGCGTGTGTGTGCGGGCAAAAGGAAGCCCGGAAAAGTGTGCAAATGTTTTGTCAAGTGATTTTTCCACCGCACTTTTTGTCGGCTTCCCCCTCTTTTGCGGTTTAACTTTAGACTTTAGGGGCCAGCCATTCGGTAGGGAAGCTTACTCGCATACCGTCACGTCCGCTTTTCCGGAGTAGGTGGTAGCGTAGGTGGTGGCAATGGCAATGGAGTGATTTTATTTGCGAAACAGCTAGCGCGCGCAAAGCGGAAGCCGTCCGGAAGGGTTCCCGTTGGACGATCGCGCGGTTGATGTATTGGCCGTTAGCTTCGCTGCGGGTTATGCGGTTTTATTGGTTTTGTTTGCATAAACCGCCACCCCTTCCCCGTGGACAGTGGGTGGAAGTGGGTGGACAAGGGAATGATAAAATTATGGCTTGGTGGGTTTTTGGTGGAATTTTTGTGTGAACGGATTTGTTTGGTTTTTCTATTTTGTACATCGATTGATGAATGAGTTGTGTGAATATCGTGCGGGTTAATAAACAGAGTGTGGAGCAAGTGCATTTTTCCTCTTTAGACTGGCTTTTTTTGGGCATAATTTCGATGATAAATTGCACGTAGTTTAATTAAATTAGGATAATAAAAGTTCGTTAAAGCAACGATTTTGAACAGACATTTAACAAAGAAAGGAACATTTTTATATTATTATATTATTATTTACTTATTAATCTTCAACGGGCCGTATGGCCTAATTAAGATGTAACAGTTCATTAAAAAAAAATACATAACAAAAACACAGTTTGCATCGCAATTCACTGCGGCCACGGCAAAAGCCGAAGACGTTCCTTGAAGCACTGAGTCGAGATGTCGAAGTCGAAGCAATCCGAGACATGCGGAACATAGGGTCAGACCGACCAGCGCTGGAACGGGGTTGAGCGAGCCGTAGAGTTTCTCTAGACTTAAGTGTTCGGGATGGTGCATAGATATCGACTCGATGCAACAAAGGTGATGAGTCGATAGAGCCATTTAGCAATCCAGCGATGAAAGAACACTGTGCATTGCTTCTTCTAACCGAAAGAGGTTCAAGGCCTAGAAGACGGCACCGCGCAGCATACGGAGTAAGATTATTGCGATCCTGCCAGGGAAGAAGGCGTAGGGCATATCGCGTAAGTTTACGTTGAATCGCCTCAAGTGGAACAATTGAAGAAGCGGTAGTTGGGCTCCAGACTACGCACGAATATTCCAAAAC
>VTWG01028682.1:2273-21329 GCA_008817895.1 Anopheles fontenillei | reverse complement strand
AGCGAGAACAGCAGTGGTCCCAAGTTGCTGCCCTGAGGAACGCCAGATGAACTCTTGAAAACGTTAGAGGAGACACCATCGATTTGTACGTAGTAGCTACGTTCAGAGATTGTTGAAGCTTTGGTGCATTTGGACCAGTTGTACAGCATTAATCGCACCAACTCTCTCAAATGCACCTTTCGCTCTAGATTACGCTCTCCCCTGTTTCTATTCGTTGTTAGGGTGAATTTTGCCTTGAAATGATCCAGGTAACCATGAAGAGAAAACCATAAATATTACGTCATGGTATAATGTCTGAAGATATGTGTACTTATATGAATCTAATTAACGAAATATCAAACGATATTAGGTAAAATATACTAAAAATAACAATAAAAAACTCCCATTTTAATGCTTCTTCTTCTTCTTTTTGGCTCAACAACCGCTGTCGGTCAAGGCCTGCCTGTACCCACTTGTGGGCTTGGCTTTCAGTGACTTATGGATTACCCCCCATAGCAGGATAGTCAGTCCTACGTATCCTACGTCCCATTTTAATGCATAAAAATAAAAAATAACCTTAAAACGTGTTTTTATTTTTTTTATTTTTGCTTTTTTTCTGAACAAACAGCTGACATAAGATTTGATTAAATCTGGTACTTTTGTACACTTGATTACTTTTTGGATACAAATTATGCAAAAAATCTATTATTTCTTTCTTATTTGCGGTTTAAAACTTTTAGGAATGATGCTATTTATTTAGTATTTGGCAATTGTTTGAAAAAATTCCATTGCTTTTACATATAAAGTATCAACATTAAATAAAATAATCATGGATTTGGAGTGTCGCGTTGCTCGGGAAAAGCCTTTCCTTTCCTTGCACCATAGCCACGCATTTGCCCCTGTTAAAACGTACCTACCATTTTGCCCTAAGCTGTAACGATCATTTTGCCCCAAGCGAGAACATTTTACACAACTTTAACTAGAAAAAAACATTACATGAAATCCAACAGCATACTTTTTCCAAGTAAATCATAGATAAATGTCATGCGCCTGAATACAAATCTCTATTTTCTCGTACTAACTGCTAAATGCGTAGTCATGCTTATTTTCGAGACTGTCCGAATAGCAACGTTATAGTGATTTTGGTTCCCGATTGTAAATCTTATGTTATGAACCGTTCACAGTGGGCAATAAACATTGTATTTGATGTGTTTTTAAATCTCAAGCAATCATTTCAAACAAGTTGTTATTTTCCCAATAGTGCAGGGGACTATTTAGACCCCGCCGTTCCCTAACCATTCCTGTTCATTGCATGGCAAAGAAGCTGATATCGTTCAGAGCTATCCAAAATGTCATTTCAGAATCGAAACTTTAACAACAACAAAAAGAATAATAATCCCAAACACATACTCTATCTCTCTCTCTCTCTCTCTCTCTCTCTCTCTCTCTCTCTCTCTCTCTCTCTCTCACTCTCACACACACACACACACCTGCAATCTCTTATGAAGTAATAAAAATAATTGTCGACGTTTGCTGATTTCCTGTTCCGGAAACTAATCCAATAAACAAAGAACGAAACAAACACAAACCAAAAAACGCTGAAAGCACACACAGCACGCCGAGGAGCGCGTGAAATGAATATTTCCTGCAGCTTGCGAGGTGGGCGGAGTGGGCTACAGCCCACCAGTTCACAGGATTGAATGTGCAATCGTGTCCCCCCTCGCCCCATTCCCTTATCGATTCTTTTAACGCGCGCACACACACACGTTCAAACATACTATACATCAGCAATCACACAGTAAATCAGCAAGCAATTCCAATCCCGAACATAAGTGTGGGAATTAGATACAGAAGAAGAAGAACAACACACACACACAAAAAAGATAATGGGCACGAAAAAAGCAAATAGATTTCCAAATGGCCCACAATTATGCTTCTTCACGTGCCAAATCTGTAAGTGTGTGTGTGTGTGTGTGTGTTGGAGGCTGGAAAAATGGAGGGCTGGAATGAGTGGTGTAACACACACACACACACACACGCACGATCGCTCCAATTAAGGAAAAAAAAACAAAGCCGATAGGAAACGAGGGCGGGCGCACGAGGCTGCGACATCGACCGGGCTGGAATTAGAACATATTTTTCCGCCTCAAACACACACACACGCGCGAGCAAAATTATGCCACCGCTTTGGCGTGTCCTTACGTCCCACTGCCCTACACATGCCCACACAGCATAAGCACATAATTAGCTAATACGGTGCTTACTGGCCGGGGGCCGGGATTAGTGAACCGTGCGAGCGAAGCGCGTGAGCGAGGGAAACTAGACCCATCGATGGACGTTCGCCACACCTTCCCATCGCTGCGACGCCTTCCAGCTTAAGTGGTTGCTGGCCAGCGGGCACACGGATGTGGCCGGAAGGACGACGCTCCAGGTTTAGTGGTGTACCAGTCTTCCCGCCTGCTCAGCCGATTGCGGACGTTCTAAGGTATCGTTTCGTTTGGTATCTTTTTTTTGCAAACTTCTTTATGTGTGTGTGCATGCAAATGGTGGCTTTCTGTGGGGACATATGGCGACACCGACGCGTTTCATTTCCTGATTTGTTCCTGATCCTGATCTTCCACACTTTCTCTCTCTTTTTTTCAGCATATCTCTCTTTCTCTTTCCCTCTATCCTTCTCTTATTTATCTCTTTCTCTCACCTTTTACCGCTTTTCAAGCACATTAATCTTCGCTCTGTATGCTGCTTCACGTTGAACAGATTTTCGAGAAATCTGTTCTTGAAAATAACACACACGCATACACACACACACACACACTCACACAACCAATAGGTAAAAAGCGTAGGAAGAAGAAATTTAGTCGTGTGCTGCAAGTGGAAATTTGACACTCTCTTCTTCCCGAATTGCTGCACGAGCCTTCGTATGGCACTATGGACCAGTACGGGTACTTGCTTGGGCCAAAAATATAAGTTAAAATACGTGAAAACTTTTCTTCATAGGGTAAACGTTCCTATAGTGGTGGTAGTACCAGTAGTGGTGGTGTTGCACTAAAATACGTTCCATACGAAAATTTAAAAGTAATAGAGTTATTTTTTGTTAGTGTGAAATGTTGTCTGATCTATTACAAAAAGTTAAAAAGTTAAATGGGGCCATTCCGTTACTTATAGACCGAAAAATCCTTTGTTCTGTGATATTTGTCGATATGATAGGGACAAAATACGGCGACTATAAGAACCATACCATACTCACTATTGCAATTTTTATTTTCAATAGCGCATCTGGCGGCGGCTAGTAAAAGCTTTTTTTCGTCGTCGACGAAATGGTCGTGGATCTCAAATGTAAGTACTTTTTCCATCGTTTTTTATGCGAAAATGGCTGAAATGCGTGCAGAACATGTGCATCTATCAATTACAAAGCTTTTCCAGTCCAGTTAAAATAAAAAACATGAAAAAATAACAAATTTTCTGAAGCGACTCCAAATTGTTTAGTAAAATGCTTCCACCAGTCGCCGCCACATGCGCTGGTGAAAATCAAAGTTACACTAGCGAATACGGACAATATATCCCGGCCTTTACAATCTCTTAAGGCTGGGGGACACTGTCCGTACTTGCTAGTGTAATTTCAATATTCACTAACGCATCTGGCGGCGGCTGGTGGAAGTTTTTTTTGGTCATCGAGGGAATGGCCGTGCCGGATCTCAAAATTAAGTACTTTTTCCATCGTTTTTTGTCATGAAAATGGATGCAATGCGTGCAGTACATGTGCACCTACCTTTTACAAAACTTTTCTCGTCCAAATTAAGTACAAATCATAGAAAAATAACATATTTTCTGAAGAGGCTCCAAATTGTTTACCAATATGCTTCCACTAGATGCCGCCAGATGCGCTAGTGAGAATCGAAATTACACTAGCGAGTACGGACAGTGTCCTCCGGCCTTTAAAGGGTACAATGCCTGTTAATACGTAGAAAGGCTTCTCCTTTGGTCAGGCTCCAGGCTGATATTCAATTGATGTTCACTGTCATTAACGATTGGTATGATCTATTCATTTCGTTTTGCTTTGTTTTTGCCCAATCACACTAATTTATTCCCATAGAAACAAAATAAATGAAAAAAACATACATCAAATTGCATAGCTTTAGGCGCTTTATGCTAAGGAAAAAGATTTTTAATTTAACAAACATTATATTTTCCACTTCCAATATTATTCAAAACCGTCAAAGAAGCGTGTATGCATGTCCTTTTAAAATAAGCGATTGTACTAATATGTCCACTATGGTGCCCGCTGTGCGCTTGTGGCCGGGATGGTGGCGTGAAGAAAAACAGAAAAAAAAATATTTTTAATTCGTGCTTTTAGTTTTGCATTCCCGAAAGACTTCCCGACAACCGACCCGGGCGCCCCCGCTCCGGCCCCGAATACTCGCTGGCACGCTGCCAGCACAGGTTGCACCCGCAGCGCATTGGGCGGGTACGCGCCCAACAGGTTGGCAAGCACGGCACTGTCTCCTCGGAGACACTTAACTTTGATTTTGCCCGTGTCGGCTCGAAAACGACGCAAACGCGGAAAGGAACTCAATGATATGAAGAGAAACAAAAAAAAAACAGCACATTTTTATTCTTATTCGGCGTGATATGTCTCCCCGTTTGGTTTGTGTTTGAAAGCGGGGTGAAAAGGGGGAAATCAACACAGCAACAACAAACAGCACAAAATTGAGAGAAAAAAAAAAAACAATGTTCAGCGCTGTGATGTCGGAGAAGGAAAAGTGGGACGCAGTGTGCTGCAATTTGCATCGCAAATACACAATGAGCTGTGATTATCTTGTGACGTGCTCCGCGCGCACGAATGCGACGTGTGTCAGCGACGCAGTAGATGAGCTCTAGCCGCGCCTGGATGGTACGGTGACCCGCAGTGCATTAGCGTCCATGTTTATTATGCGATCGCATTCGCACACGTCACTTCTCATTAGTCTGAAGCGGTCGCTGCCGACGGGGTGCAATGGGTTGCCGGGCCGCGGCTTGCTTATATGCGTTTTGAACATTGTTGTTGTTTCTCGCACTTTCTTCCGCATAGTGACACACAAACACACACACAGTTCTTTTCTTGGTGACAGCAAGACGGTAACGGACCATTTACTTTCGCAGTGCATGTGCGCGGCTTGGGGTTTTTCAAAACAGCGTGGGTCGTGGAAAAAAAAAGATGCTGTTGCAGTTTTGCATTCCATGCGTCCGCTCCGTTTGATGCCTCTTTTTTCTGCTTCTCCCGCTTTTTTTTTTGTTAAAGCAATGCGCCAAGCGTCCACCTTTAAAGTGGAGTACGGCCCAATTATTTCACCCGGCCCGTTCACCCGTCCGACAAGCGATAGTGTTGCCGCGGGTGATGGGGTACGAAATCTTCCTCGCCTGGCTTTTCGGAGGTAAGCAGCGGGTTGCTATTCTCGGCCACCCTTCGCCAACACTTGGCCGAGACATCATTAAGCAGGCGGAATTCTCCGAGTACGTGTCGCCCGAACTCCCGAAAACAACAGTGCTAGTGCTAGTGAAAACCTGCTTTCCCTTTCTGCTTTGAGCTGGAGTGTAGAAACAAAGCCGAGGAACGACACCATTTTCGTTGCATTCGGTACGCTGGAGCTTGGCTTGCCTGTCGCTGGAACAAGCCCTCGGGCAATGTTTATTCAACCGGCTCGCCTGTTACTTGGCTTGCGGGAGTAGCTGTGTGTTAGCTGCCATCACCCGGTCTGCCATCACTTCCACGTTTAATAGTCATCATTAATGAAGAGTAGGGAAGGCACTGTCCTCCACAGTGTCTCTTCCCGTTTCAAGTTCCTGCTGGGAGTGGGGCTGTACCTTGTTGATGTTGTTGAGCTGTGCCGGTTTGTGCTCGTGTGTAGCAGGACCCCAACCAGCATATGTAAGCGCGAGTATGTGTGTGTGTGTGTCGATGTGGTTAAGGACAGGAACGTGATTGATTTTTAGGAGGTGAAAATGGTGCACTATTGCGGATGCGGCTGGTGTGTTCCGTTTTTTACCGTCACCGAAACGCAACACTGGATGTCTAATTTTCATTCTATAAGAGTTTTAGATTGCAGCCATGAAAGGTTATTTTTGATATTTTGAATTAGTTAATTTGGTCAGGTTAGAACAGACATGTCAAACATCCGGCCCGCGGACCACATTCAAGGCTCTCATTCTGGGCTGCGAAGAACTTTGGCAGTTATTTGAATGAAGCAGAAATAGATTGTAAATTATAAGATAAGAGAAAACGGGTGCGGTAATGTTTATCCATTGAGGAAGAAGGTTGCAACATCCAGTTTGAATAGTTCGATTATCGAAGGGTGAAGTAAGTTACACATAGTTCCTTGTTTGAGAAGGTATCCGCCAAGATGGCGTGTAGCATGTGTTTTAGAAGTTGTTTCCTGAGAGCACTCTGAAGTCGGACTACCAATATTGTCACCCATTTTACGACATTGAGGCTTTTTGGAAAGTTCGGAAATCATGTGCTGGAATACCACTTTCTTCACTTTATTGATGAGATTTAGATATCTCATCTCAATATCTTCACTCTTTAGATATGATTCGGCGAAAATCAGGTCGATATTTCAAAGATCCGCTTTACTCTGAAGTATACGCCGAAACTATTGGCCTCGAAAACAAATTAAAATGAAGAATGAATAACGACCCTTTCAAGGATCTAAAACCAAAACCAAAACTTTATCAGTCCAGAAACCGATACATTACCAATGTAGGTTCAGGAACTGAACAAAACCTCATGTCGGTCCTGAACCTGATAGTAGACCTGTACCTGTCCAGGAACCGTTGGCAAACCCATACTGGTCCTGGAACTGATCATAAACCCATACCGGTTATGGACTGAATCATGCACCTATACCGAAACTGGAACCGTCCATTAACCCATACCGGTTTTGGAACTAATCATGAACTCATACCAGTTCCGGAACTCATATAGAACCCATACTAGACCTGGAACCGATCATGAACCAATATCGGCCTTCGAATCCATAAATCCATAGCGGTTCTGGAACTAATCATGGACCCATACCGGTCCTGGAACTGATGATGACCCATACCGATCCTGGAACTGATAATTAACCCGTTTCGGTCCTGGAACTGATGATGACTCATTCCGGTCCTGGAACTCATACATAACTCACCCCGGTCTTAGAATTGATAGGGAACCTGTACCAGTTCTGGAGCTGATCATGAACCCGATAAGACTGGTCGTAAGACTGATGACGAGCTATATCGGTCTTGGAACTAACCATGAACCCATACTGGTCCTGGAACTGATACATTACTTATATCAGTCCTGGAACTGATACATAACTCAACCAGTCCTGGAACTGAGGATGAAGCCATACCGGTCCTGGAACTAACCATGAACCTATACTGTTCCTGGATCCAAGCATAAGCCTATACCGGTCCTGGAACCTCTCTTGTGCTCATACCGTTCCTTGAACTGATACAGAACCCATACCGGCACTGGAAATAAGGATGAATTCATACTTGCCCTGGAACTGATCGTGAACCTATACGGTTCCTGGAACTAAGCATGAGCCTATAGTGCTGCTGGAACTGATCTTGATCTCATACCGGTCCTGGAACTGTGTATGAACCCATATCGGATCATGTACCGATCATGAACCTATATTGGTGCTGGAACCGATCATGAACCTATACCGGTCCTGGAACCTCTCTTGAGCTCATACCGTTCCTAGAACTGATACACAAACCATATTGGTCCTGGAACTGAGGAAGAATTCATACTTGCCCTGGAACTGATCATGAACCTATACGGTTCCTGAAACGTAGCATGGGCCTATAGCGATCTTGGAACTGCTCTTGAGCTCATACCAGTCCTGGAGCTGCTCTTAAACTCATACCGGTCTTGGAACTGTTTATGAACCCATATCGAATCTAGTACCTATCATGAATCTATATTGATCCTGGAACCGATCATGAACCTATACCGGCATTGGAACTGGGGATGAATTCATACTTGCCCTGGAACTGATCATGAACCTATACGGTTCCTGAAACTTAGCATGAGCCTATAGCGATCTTGGAACTGCTCTAGAGCTCATACCAGTCCTGGAACTACTCATGAACTCATACCGGTCCTGGAACTGTTTATTAACCCATATCGGATCTGGAACCGATCATGAATCTATATTGGTTCTGGAACCGCTCTTGAACCCATACCGGTCCTGGAACCAATCTTGAACCCATTCCGTCCCTTGAACTGATACAGAACCCACACCGACACTGGAACTGAGGATGAATTCATTCTTGCCCTGAAACTGACCATGAACCTATACGGTTCCTGGAACTAAGCATGAACCTATACTGGTCCTGTAACCGCTCTTGAGCTCCTACCGGTCCTGGAACTGATCGTGAACCCATATCGAACCTGGAACCGTTCATGAGTCCATACCGATTCTGAACCAGCTTCCGAGTTCATGCCATTCCAGGAACTGTAACTAAACCTGCTCCGGATTAGGAACGACGCTTGAAACAGGTCTGGAACCGATACAGTTCCAGTTGCAGTCGACAAACCATACCCGGCAGTACATGTGCTGCGTAGGAATTTTAGCTCTATTTGTGTAGTAATATTTGTTCCCTCCAAGATTTTCTAATTAACCCAACGGTATGTGTGTGTGAGTGTGATTCGCCTGCAAGATAGGTAAGCTGACTGACTAAACAGCTGAAAACAAAACAAAAAAAGAACACAACATAGAAGACACTTTTTCTTTTTGGTTTTCAATCAGGATGAAGTGAATTGGCTCCGAAAAGTACAAGCACCCTTTTGAGCATGGGTGCGAGAGTGTGTCTGCCAAGTAATGCGAGCCAATTTTCCAGCTCAGAGCGAGATTCTCCGGTAGGCAGTAAAACATGTTTTCACACTTCAACGCGCTGCTTCAACGCTGCTGAGCAAGGGGTTGCGGCGAAAACCGGTAGCTGTTCCGGGAATCGGGATCAAGTGTAAACATCCACCCATCCGAACAGGTCATCCAAAGGCAGGGTTTTTGGGATGTGTTTGCGTACTTGGAAGGGCAGTCCTTTTAGTCCGTTTTATGTTCCTGGCCGGCAGGTTAGCGATCGCGTCTATTAGAAGAAAAAAAGACACCACTGAAACTATCAACAAATGATACTTCCTCGACTCGGCTGCAGGAACAAAAGTGGATGCTGTGTGTCAAATTACATCAGGCGCTAGAGAATCAGAACGTGTAAGTGCCCCCAGGAAATTCCAGGAAGCTCCGGGCTGTAGGGCGTCGAATTATCATCGTCCTCTAATATCTGGAGCACAGGTGAGTGGCCTGAAACACATGCACTGCACGCGTGCGCTGATGGATGGATGGCAGCATTGCGTGAAGTTCGCGGTGAAGTCCATGCGAGCGCGCCTAAGACAGCGCCTGTCAGTGCTGCCAGCCGCCGCACCTTAGCTAATGACAGATTTGCACGTACCAAAGCGAGAGAAAGCAAGAGCTTGTGTGTATGCGTGTGTGTGGGTGTGTGTGTTTGTGAAGTGTGAAAGGTAGGGCGGAACACTCCGGGCACTCCATCTTATGCGATGGGGCACTAAATTAACTGGTTGATACACATAAATCATGAATATTTCATTTCCCACGTATCATTAGAACACTTTACGGGAAGGCTGAGATGGTGAGTGTGTTTGTGTGCTTGTGCGTCTGTGTGTGGTGCTCCACATGCTGGAACGTTCGGTTCATTTTCGTGGAAGAATGGGGTGACGTGTGGCTTCCTCGCCACGACACTGGCAGCAGGGATTTGGGGCAAGTCCCGGGCCCTATACGGATAGCGGATTTTCCAAACTTTACCTACCCTCCCCCGGGCTGGCGGGAGACGGAGGATTGCAGGTAAAATGGGAAGAAAAGGGAGTCAAATTTAAGCAAACCAATCCCGCGCACCACGCACGCACCATCCCTCACGGTCGGATGTTGTCGGATTACCCCTCGGATGGATCGTTTGGCCCGAGTTTGCGGGCTTTGATTTTTGACGATGTGTTTTACCATCCGGAGAGTATGGTCTACGCTCCCCTCTTCCTGTGTGTGTGCGTGTATGTATGTGTGTTTCGTTCAAGGTTGGTAGAGAAACCCTCGCACCCCACAAAAACCCCCGTCGGTGTCGGGTGTCGAAGTGGCGTCATAATGTGGCGTCAAAATAAGAGATCCGTTCGTCGCCAGCAAACCCGCGGGATAGGGCGGTCCCTGTACCCATATGGAGCCGGGCGATAGGGGAAGGGGTAAAGGAATGCTATCCAAGGGACATGCACGGGGTTGNGAGGGGGGGTGGGTTTCGCCCCCCCCCCCCCCCCTCCTATCCGAAATCACGGAGCGCACCGCTGCCCACACGGGTCACTCGGTTTCACAGCAACCCGCTGCCGCAAACACTGTACGGTTGCCCCCTTGAATGCTAGCAGGCTTGCAGCGCCTGCAGCGTAGGCAAATTATCGACACCGATTGCGACCCCGTCCGTACCGAGCACGAAGCGAAGCGTGCTGGTGACGACGTTGGAATCGATTAATTAAACTCGAGATCAGTGCTATCATGTTCTGGAAATTGAAGACCCTTTCCCGCCGCCCCATCGCTGACTAATGATACATCAAACATTTACGGCGCTTTCTCTCTCTCTCTCGCTCTCACTCTAGCGGCTGTTTCGCTCGCGCAGAGCAAGCGAATAAAACATTATGACAAGATGCACGGCATCCGTTCCAGCAGTGTGGGAGCTTTTCCTAGCCGGTGGGCGAAATCATACAGCAAGATTGATTGAGGGTTAATTTATTGTGGACTGAAAAGAGCAGCCCAAACCTCGCTGACGTCACGCGTGACTTTGGGGCCGCTTGCCTGTTTTTGGTTATGGTTGGTTTTATGCAGTCATTACGTTTCCTTTTTTGTTGCTGTTTCTTTATAGTCTCGGAAGCAACGCCGCCGGGTCATAATGCTATAATTTGCATTCTTGCTACTGTCTAACAATTCTGAAGGGTCACATTCACGAGCAGACATGGTGAGGGCGTACCCTTTATTTTATCACAGTGCTTCACACGTTGCATACCTTGCAGGCGCGAAATGCGCAAAACGGTCAGCATACGATGCAGGGTGTAGCGGATGGGCTTTGGACTTGACTTGTAAAAGGGTTCTGCTTGCCCACTATGTTTGTTTGTGTGTATGTGTGTGTGTTTGTGTGTTTGTGATTAAAAAAACTTAAAACAAAAGCTTAAAGCGTGTTTTACGCTGCTTGCGATTGTGATTGTGCAGCTGGGAAGGAAACTAATGGAACTCCGCCGTCCTGCAGTGTTGTTGCTTGCAGCATTGAAAGTGCAAATCTTGCCCGCAGGCCAGCTTGTACCGAACGGGCAAGAAAAAGCTGTTTTCGAAACCAGTGAAGCGATCGTGGGGGGAAAAGAATCAGCTGTGTGTGTATGGTATGTCCACTAAACGTGTTTGTGAAAATGTAACATATGTAAGTGTCAGTAAGGGTGAGCACTGGATGCGGTCCAGCAGAAGACAGGTGGAGCCTAGTAGCGCCCTCTACTGCTGAGCGTAGTGAACCAAAAATGCTCTCTAGTGCATGAACACGCACGATTGGCGCAGACTAGTAGCAAATCACTCTGCTTCCAACTATATTCAGCTTAGTTTTTGCAGACGACCAAACCGTCGTACGATAGAGACATTATAACCGAGCCGGGAAGCTGTAGTTGAACTGGAATCTGCTTCACTTCTCATCCTCATGGTTCCACAGCATAATGATTTGCCCTCTGGGTCTAGAGAACGATTGAAGATTTTAGCTTCAGGCGAACCGAATTTGATAAGCTAACAATAGCACTTGCTCAAACCAGTTGAAATCTATTGACGTCTAATCTTGATATTAACGATAGTGTGTCATGCATCACAAATCGGCTTAATGGATCATTCCAACACAACTTTGCCTGCTTTAATCCTTCAATGCTACCACCGTGGGCTATAATAATGGTTAATTGAATTACTCCTAGAAAGCTACCTAATGAACCGTTGCATTAATGTCACAATTGGAACAACTCTTCCTGTGGATCCTGATGTTCCACAATGAAGCCTTAGGGCCATTATTATTCATTAAATTTTTTAACGATATTGTATTTGCTGCACCCTTTGTCAATGTTTTGATGTATGTTGATGATCTTAAGATGTTTCGATTTTCACTGCAATTTCGATTTTCACTTGCACATCTGGCGGCGGCTGGCGGAACCTTTTTTTGATTATCGAGGGAATGGTCGTGCCGGATCCCATAATTAATTATTTTTTTCATCGTTTTTTGTTACGAAAATGGCTGAAATGCATCCAGACTATTGTGTCTACCTTTAACAAAGCTTGTTTTATCTGATGTAAGTAAACAACTTGGAAAAATAACATATTTTCTGAAGCGCCACCAAAATGCTTCGGTCAGCCGCCGCCAGATGCGCTAGTGAAAATCGAAATTACACTAGCGAGTACGGACAATGTACTCCGGTCTGTACTGTTGTAAATTCTAATCACTACAAAAATATTGAATAACCCAATAAGTATTGTTTGCATTTTTTTTGCGTGGCTCCATAACACTGAAATTCTAGAGAATTTACAATAATGGAACTGAATACATTTCTCAAGGCGCTATACTGTGCCCTGATCCGTCCTGTACACGAATTTGCTTGTCTTGTTTGGTGTTCAAACCAAGTGACCTATAGAGACATGATAGAAAAAGTATACTAAAAGGTAACACGCGCTTTGTTTTATGGTCTTGCTTGGTCAAACCAAATACCATGCTATCAGTAACATTGAAGATGTTGTTTGGTCCCGAAACATTAGAACACTCGAGAAAGAATGTTCAATGTATTCTCATGCATAAATTATTAGATGGACTTATAGATGCACCTGAAGCTTTAAATATTATCAATTTTTGTGACACCAGCTAGATATCTCAGAAGCAGACGTTTAATCAAAAATGCGACTTGCCTCTTCTTCCTTTGGTGCTAAAGAGTCCTTTAGTTACCGTTTGAAAAATGCTGAACATATTGAAATAAACTTAAAATGCACAGTTCTAATAGCCCAAAAAACCATTTTTCTACAAATTTGTTGTAAAATACCGGTAAAAATGTTTATAACGTTTGTCATTTAAAAAATCCTGACAAAAAACAACTATCAAAAGCTCTGACATAAAAACTATTAGGATTTGAAACGATACATGCTGAGGTATTGAAACTAGATAAGATACTAAAACTAGATAAAACAGCTTCTAAATCGTCACCGAACGATGAGTTAACTAGTGAATTTGTATGTCAGAAAACAGAAAAAAAGGAAATAAAGCAAACACTCACAACACGACCAGGAGAAACAAAACACAAAAACGAATGTGAGCAAAATGGGTTCTTCATTCGCCGCGCTGTGTGTCGTTCTAGCCTGTTTTTTGCATACATTAGCGCAGCCCAGTCATTCCCGTCACGATTGCCACTCATTTATTGTTTATTTTTCATTATTCACCCGGCGAATCAACCATGCACACACACACACACACGGATAAGGGTGGCTAATGGAAGGGGGTGAATGGTGCAACAACTCGCTGGATTAGTTGACGCCGTGGATATCGCCGTGCCACGACTTTTAACATCGCCCGCAATGGCGTCGAAGTGTCGAACGCGCAGCTCGGGCGCTTTCTCGTCCCGTCCCTTGGGCGGGCGCTTCCGGTACCGGAGATTGGTGTTACCATCGCCGTCCCGGCTTTTCGATGAGCCACCGCATCTCGGTAGCGGTAACGAAACCGGCCGGCGGCGGAAGGATCCACCTCGCAGGGGTGGTAATGAGGAGTGGGGAAAACAAAAACACTTCACATCACCTCGCCACACATCCGGCACGGTGTCGATGAAGCTCATCAATCGCTGCGAGCACCTGTCTGTTTGTGCGGGCAGAAGAAACAGAACACATCTCAGAATCGATAATGCATGATTATTTCCCTTTTGCTCGTTAATGTGTATAGGTGTCCGGGTGTGAGTGTGTGTGTGCAAATTCTAATTTCATGCAGTGTTTTGATCTCTTAAGCACCCAATCTGCCGATGTGCAGCGCTTGCTTTAAGTGAAGTTAAAGATAAAGAGAAAGAGAGAAGGAAATCATGCACGAATAAAGCACAGCATTTCGTCAACCGAAAATCTTAACAAAGCTGGCTTTGGTAGAACGGATTGCATAGTGCGCAGGGGAACAGGGGATGAGCTTACAGGGCTTACCAAGCCAATCCGGCATCGTAGTAGCATTTTCGGTCGCCGTAAGGGCTCATTTGGACGGCATAAACCCTAAAATTGGATGCAATTAAAGACCAAGGTTTTTGCGACCATGAAATTTGCGACCATAAAATCTGTGACCAAGAATTTTGCGACCAAGTAATTTGCGACCAAGTAATTTGCGACCAAGAAATTTGCGACCAAGTAATTTGCTACCATGAATTTGGCGACCAAGAAATTTCAGACCAAGAATTTTGCGACCAAGATTTTTGCGACCATGAATTTTGCGACCTAGAATTTAACAACCAAGAATTCAGCGACCAAGAATTTAGCAACCAAGAATCTAGCGACCAAGAATTTAGCGACCAAAACTTTTGCGACCAAGAATTTTGCGACCAAGAAATTTGTGACCTATATTTTTGCGACAAACAATTTTACGACCAAGAATTTTTCATAAAGTTTGCATATTTCTCTTGTCGCAAATTTCATGGTCGCAAAAGTCATGGTCGCAAATTTCTTGTTCGAAACATTCTTGGTCATAATAATCTTGTTGTCTCGATGTCATTCGTTACATTGTCCGATGCATACTTCACAAGACTCGAATATAAATCACAGTGCCCAATTGAGGTATTGCGTCGTCTGACTAAGTATTTACGGCGACCGAAAACGATTTTACGTTGCGGAATTGGCTAGGAAACCCTGTATTGTCGCACCTAGCCCCGGAGAGCATCAGCCCCAAAGGTATGCAAACGAGTGTATCGAAATTAGCATTGCCTCGGATTACAGACGATCGACCGGATAGAAAAAAGAAAAAAGAAAGAAAGAACAGGAGCAAATCAGCCTGCCACACATTGGACACATTACACCAGGGAAGGAAAAACACTCTTCGCAGCAGTCGTCTCGCTTTTGCGGAATGGTTTGCTAACGATTTCCCAGAATAAAATAAATAAAAGAACAACAACAACGGTAACGAAACACCACTCACAAAACGGGAACGGGAATCGTTTGCATGATGTGTGCCGCCAGTGGGCGCTGCCAACTGGCATCTGCCGTTCAACCGTTCCGTCCCGCCAGCAGCCGGGCACCGGGTCTACCGTCCCCGCCTGCCGCTGTGCTGTTTCAACATTTACCGATAGGGTTTCGAGTAATGAAAAATACACTCCGTGCGAAGCGGCACCTTTGGGCGGGAGTGCATTTTCGCTCGCAACGCAAAGGTGAAAGGTGTGTGTATGTGTGCTTTGTTCCGCTGCAGCATTCGGGGAAGCATCCCGGTTGTGCTGCATCAAGCTGGAGCGTGCGGACGGACAAAGGGAGTAGTACGTCTTGTAAGATACGAGGAATAACATTATCTGACACACTTCGTTCCCGTTCAGCAGTGCAGCCCGAGCAGCGGGCGGAGCGACATCCGATCGGGATGCTTCATAAATGGTTAAATAGTCCGATGCTGCTTCCACCAGCTCTGCCGGATTCGGAGTGCAAAAGTCAAACGGATCGCAATTTACAGGGTTTTCCAAGTCGCTTTCGAATGTGCACATAATTATTCACCTCATCCAGGATGTTTTTCAACAGCTGTTGTTTGTTGAAGCTGTCATTTGTTTCAAAATGGAAATTCAGTTTTTACACATGATTTTCAACACATCACAAAGAACTGTCAAACTCAATCCAGCTAGAGACGTGTTGAAAATCATGCTGTAGAAGTTAAAAATTACTATGATGGAAATGAAATGTCAGATCGATGTGGAACAACATTTTGCATGCGGTGAATAATAATGTTTACATTAGAAACTGACTTGAAAAACCCTGTATCGACTTCGGGGAGGGGGAGGGGGGTATGGGACAGAACGACGGGACGCTACTTCAACTTTCTCTTCGTTTGTGTACGTAAATTCGGTTCGGACCACGGTTGGCGAGCACGGAAAGATCAAGTCGCCCGTATCACGGTCCCGGCAAAACAAGAGAAGTATTGCCCACATCCCCTCCCCCCCCCCCTCCTTCTCCCAGGCCATCATTTTCTGGTATTGTTTGTTTGCTTTGTGGACCTGTCAGTCCCCCGTTGCTGGTGCTGCTTTTGTGCCGTGTCGCGCTCGAGTAGGCGTAGGAGTACTCTAATAACCTTTTTGATTAGCCTCGTTTTAGTCTCGTCTCGACGGAATGGACGGAGCGGGGACAGACGGGGTGTGCAGAGGGCGGGATGAAAATCGAAATCGTCAATCGAACCCCCGCGACGCTTGAACGACCCAGTGCGACGCGCCTGAAAGTAGGCAATCTGTAAGCATTTAGGTCGAGAGCCGCTCGTCGAGCGTGTGCGTGTTTCGTTTCGTTTTTTCTTCTTTTTCTTCTTCTTTGCAAAATATGCTCCCAAGCGGAACTGTGTCACCGCGTCCAATGCTTTTAACCAGACTGGCACCAGCCCCCCCACCCCCACTCCAACGCACCTGCTGGCGTTAGCGCGAGCTCATCCATTCATTCATTCGCTCACTCATTTATTCATTCATTATCGCTCGAAGACGTTCTGCGCTGCACCAACTAATTAGAAAGAAAATTGCATTCTCGTACCCCGTCAAACCCCCCCCCTCCCTTCGCCACAACGAACCGAAAGGCACGGTTTGATGCTCGCTCGATACTCGTAATTAGTTTCCACAAGGACGGACAGGACGCGGCTCCAGCTTGCACTACCGCGAGCGGTTGTTCTTTCGGAAAGAAAAACTAAACTCCCGGGCCGGAGCAAGGAATTGCGCTCCGTGTGCCTTCCGGCGCCTGGAGTCCCGCGCAGTGCAGTCCCGGCACCCAACCGCAACTGTACCCGAGTGGACCATTAGTGGGATGGAAGCATGCTACATCTAAAAAAAAGCGCATCACAAACGCTGCATCCAATCTAACAGCGCCGATAATGAAGATAGGAAAATGATGGATTTATCTTTCCCAGCTCCCACTTGTATCGGGGAGTGTTTTATTTGAACGGTATTTTATTTCTGCCGCCTCGCTTCCATCTCTCAATTGCGTACAAATCGATCGGTCTAGCGGTATGGTTGGACAGTGTGGTTATTTTAGTTGAATGTTACAATTACGTGAGTGCATTTTAAAATTGGAAATTTATAGCTGCGGTGAAAGAGCTGTAAAAACTGCTATAATGTACTGTCAATTGCATATATGTAGGCGTTGATGCAGGAAGTCTCTTTCATCCTACTTTAACGCGTTTTTCATCGATTGTAAATGTTATACGAATTGTAATCAAATCAAATATTGTATTAGTAGCTTACAGGGTTGGTCTGACCCCATACGTAGGACTCACTATCCTGCTATGGTAACAATAAGTCACTGAAAGCCAAGTTCACATCACTAAGTGGCTACAGGCAGGCCTTGACCGACCGCGGTTTTTGTGCCAAAGAAGAAAAAGAAGAAGAAGAAGAAGAAGAAGAAGAAGAAGAAGAAGAAGAAGAAGAAGAAGAAGAAGAAGAAGAAGAAGAAGAAGAAGAAGAAGAAGAAGCTTACAGGGTTTTATTCATGCCACCAATATTGGTTTAAAATTTATAAATTTAGAGTAAAATAATAGTAAAATTTTAAAAGTTTTCTTATTTGCAGTTATTTACACAGCATACAAACAATTCCTTGGAAGCTTTAAGGCTCCAAAACAATAAAATCCTATAAAATACTGAGTACGCCGGATTCAAACTTGACAACGACAGTTTCATACATTACAACTTCAGAAGGGAAGGGGTTAAGGAAGCCAAAGCCACACTAGACGAAAATCGATAACGAGTTTACAATATCGAATTGGCTATGAAAACCCTGTATTACATATATTCAGGCGATTTGCATGCAACACTAAAGCATTGATCAAAATTTGGTGAGCAAGCTATCAGCTAAATAAAAACGCCTAAAGTTATGCAATGTGCAGTGACAAAAGTGCCTACTGAATACCACTGACATCATTTGTTTGATTCTTTTCAAAATTTTATCTCATTAACAAACTATAGCGATTTTTAAGGTTATTTTTGTTCCTCAAGAATTTAAAATGGACGCTGAAGAACGATATTGCGTGTGTTCTAAAATCATTCAACCTCTGCAAACTGTTTCCTATATTAAAAAGGAAAACGTTTTGTTTATTTCCCCTGAAGGAATCATCTAAAAAATCTAATGAGGTTAGTTTCAGATGAATTTTAAGTCCTGCGAGTTACGCTTATTTGCTTCATAGTTCTCGGAAACCAGAAAACTTCCCGTTTTTTTATGGCTTGAAACAAAAGAAAAACCGATCAACTGACTTTTTGTACAATTCCAAACACGCCGCCTACGATACGCGTAACGAGCGGAATCATTTCATTTCCTAGATTCCTTCGCCGAAAAAAACGTACACGTTGCTTTCGCGCGAAACAAAAGATACATTGTGATTAATCCCTTCCGGGACCAGAAGCCACCACAGAAAAACAACAACCCAAAAACCAAAAACCATAAAACAACATCCTTTACGCGCGGTGTACGGTACGGTGTCTCTATTTTTATCACGAATCTTGGGAAAACCCCCCCTGTCCAATGCAAGTAATCACCTTTTCGCGAGAAAGCTGCTGTGAGTGGGAGCCTGTTCGATCCGTACGCTTCGGTGGCTGAGTGGAGAATGAACGTTGCGAGTGTCGGTTTCGGTTGTCGGGCCACGATCATCGGCCCTACTTCCACGCGAGAGGCACACTTCGTGCCGTGAATCAACAGTTTCACGAGCCGCGTGTCGCTGCCTGCCGTCCCAGAAGCGGAAGGCGAATTTTCGTTCGGGTTGCGCGTTTTCCAGTGAGTGCCGAGCCGAAGCCCCAAAACCCCCCCCCCCCAGCACGCC
>VTWG01028616.1:0-29992 GCA_008817895.1 Anopheles fontenillei | reverse complement strand
CTTTGCGGTCGTAACATTCCGTTCGCTTCCTCGGACACACACACACACAGTTCACCGGGTGCAACCGGGGTGAGAGTACACCTATTATCGTGTGGCGTGCGTGTGAGTGTCAAATTTCATTCGACAGCAGCACACAAAAATAACTCAGCCATAGTTCCTCTGCACCGAAAACAAAACACCACAAACAGAGAAAAGTGTCTTTCGCTTTCCGGTACCCGGTGAAAGGCACGAAGACGACCCCCACACGGTGGGAAATTGCCCAACCTTTTTGAGATGCGAAATTATTAGCACCAATGTCAAGAAAGCGTGTCGAATAATTTATCTTTCCGTGTGGGACATGGTCGAACGAAACTCGCCTAGAGGTGTATGTTTTTTTTTAAGTTCGCTTTATCCATCCCATCTGTGTAACATCCATGCAAAACTGTGGTATGACTTAATTAACAAGTTTTCCGGGGCAATTATAGTTTCTCATCGGCTGATTTTTAAATCGTTTGATACGATCGAAACGTTTTTCGGGGAACTTAGCGATGAATATCAACTCGTTTCCGGTTCGAATGATACGGTATCTTGAGATGAAGCTGTAAAATGTACCAGTTAACGATGAAAAGATTGAAATGAAACATTGTGCTTAAAATTGATGATAGGTGATGTTTACATCAGGTTGTAAAATAAGTTTGAAGTGTTTGCGTGGAAAATATATTCTGTGTTATATATTATTAGATACATAACTTGCAACACAACGACAGCTTCAAACTCCGAACACTCGTAATGTTTTTATTGAATTTCTTCATATCCAGTCCCTAGCCATAGTGCTTTTTAATTTTACATAGTTGCCATGGTGTACTAGAATCAATTAAACATGTTTCTGAGCTCTAGTAGGCCCTTAGGCCGCGGTAAATAAATGTTTCGGTCAGTTCACCGCCGGAGGCATTCTTATCAGTTTTGCTATAAACCGATGCTAATGTAATTTCTTCGATTACTCCTATTAATCTGGTTTAGATACATTGGAGTACATCGAAATTGATTGTAGAAGTAGTAGTAGTAGCAATTGCAATTGCGTTAACGTGATAACAACGGTATGTAAACATATTGTGCTCTGAATTTCATTAAAACACGTGTTTAATACTATCCAAAATTCGAAGCAAGATTTTTCATGTTTTTTTAATTCCGGACAGCTGTTGTTTATTATCACTGTCTAAAACCATATTTTCATGCAATTTATCACAAGAACAAAGATTCAGTGATAATAATAATTCAACGATACTTGAAGATAGATGTGTCTAACACCTAGATGGCGGCACGGAGAAGATCGTCGAATCGTGCAGCAGTACTTCGGCTCAATGCATCTACGAGTGCAAGAGAAACAGCATACAAATCCCGTTGTCAGTAAGACCGTCGTACTGTCGGTCTAGGAGGACTCTGACACTCAGAATTTTATGTCCGGACATAAAAAGACGTTAACAGCTAAAATAAATGTAGTGTTTATTTGAATGTGAAAATTGTAGACGAAATTTTGAGGCTGTCCACAATATGTATTAAATATTCTGTAATTTGCAACATGAGATCGAAACTGTCAGGAATATAAATCAAAATCGCGTTACATGAATGTTTGCAATGTTTCGAAATTTTTTTTGTAAATCTTTTTTTTTTCTCAAATTAAGATGGTTTGCTTGAGTAAAGTTGGTTAAACAAAAGTATGATACGGTATAATAAGAAGCGTGTTCAAAATAGGCATTAGAAACGAACTTTGCGTCATATTACTTATAGTAATAATTTGATTAAAATGTATTTTTAATATTTTTTTAATATTTATACATCCAAATGAAAAATCTAGAGACAAATTATATTTGAAAAAATACCTCATTCAATTCAATGAAAATATTAAACAAATACGCAATATCCCTTGCAATAGCAAACATAAAATAAATTCTTTAATCGAACAGAAGTTTCATTGGCTTCTTCTACCTTCATCTTTTCGATATTCATATTTTATCTAGAGTTTAAATAATCATCAAAAATTATCAATATTGAAAAAAAGATTTCCAAATCGTTCTTTACGGTTTTTTCAGCTTTCAGTTTTTTTTTGTATACTTTATAAAGTCAAAGTCAAACAGGAAACACGATTTGTCAACGAATAAATGCTGCCCTAACTTATGGAAACACCTGCTTGATTGGGTGTTAAAGCATATTTGTGTAATGTTTATTATGCAAAGTAAAATAAAACTAATTGCATAGGAAATATACATCCTTCGTTATCTATGAGGAGGAATTTTCTTATCTTTTGATAGCGTCCTTAAGATAAGCAAAAAAAAAATTCGCTATCAATGCCATCGAATCGCTACAGTTCATTCAATTAATTAAATACTTGCTTTATATAGCTTCATTTTATCCGCTCGCAAAACATTGTCGAGCCTGCTTCACGTTACACTCCGGATCGGGACGAGCACCGCCGGATAATTAATAGCACTCCAAACAGCGAGTTAATGATAGACCACCACCGCGGGACTGGGTTGCATCCATGCGCTAATGCACTCCGCGATTGCATCATTTCCATCCCCCCCCCCCTTTCCCAATCGGTTGCCTCTTTCCTACTGGTAAAAATAAAAGCAAGCGCAACCACACGAGCGATGATGGTAAGATGGCCACGACCGCAAGATTATTTGTTATGGCTAATAATTTTTATTCCTTCCTCCCCTTTGTAGCCGGAACCAACCATTTCCCCATCACACTATTTGACAACATGTTGTGAAAAGTTGTAAGCAAGTGATTTCTCTTAGCAGATCATTAGCACCAATAGAGATGGAGCGAGGTTTGGGGTGTTGTTTCTCCCACTGTACGTTGTGAGCGAAGGGAATGAAAGAGTGGTTATTGCGGTTTTGTCGTCTTAATCGGACTTTTTTTTCTAGCCAAACTCCCGCAACATAATGGGTGTGTGAACATTGATTCCATTAAAAGTGTGTTTGTCATTTTTGGCTGTTTCCTCCCCCTCCCGACACATCGAGCTACGTTTCTTTTTTACCCCTCTTGTTTACCCCTGTTACCAGAGCGAGCTCTCTCGTCTTTCAAAATTAGAACCAATGATGAAATCGCAAAGAATTTAAAGTGATCCTCGACCTATAATAGAAAAGCCGTTTTCGCTTTCGATCAGCGCCGGTCGTAAATTATGAGGCCCCCTCGCCCCCTGGCCAATGTAAATCAATAAAAAGGTCCAGGGCCGCAAGAGCGAACCTTGGAAGTGGGTTATGGAACATCTTGCCTGTACTGCCCTTCTTGCTCTGTCGAAATATTAAACTTCAAACTTAACACGATCGTTTCAGTGATTTTCCCACTGCTCGTCACTATATTCCAAAGTGGTCGGGGTGGATGAGATCGGAGTCGGAAACGCATTTATGCTTCTTGATCACTCACAGTGGCACACAATTTGCCATGTTGCGATGCACGTTGTTCTGAGCATGTGTGTGTGTATGTGTGTGTGTGTTTTGTTTCCGTGATCTGCGCGTGCTGTTTGCGTTGTTTTTCTTGCCCGCCGGTGTTCCGCTTTCGACCATCTGCAGTCCATTAGCCCAGTTTGAGTGAGTGTTGCCAGCGAGCGAGAGAGAGAGAAGTATGTTGCGCTCGCTCGCCAGTGCCTATTTTAATTCTGCCCTTCTGCAACATCAATTGTCCCTTCACGACGATCGGTTCGAACGAGCAGCAGCAGCAGTGGCACACTGATCGTTTGTGAGAATGTAAATTAGTAATGTGGCTTGATTATGCAATAATGTTAACGCGCTCGCTGCAAAGACGAATGAACACGCGTCCAAAAACGACCCGATTTTATGCTCGATGCTGATCGTTCGAGATCGTGAGGGCGGAAATAGTATAGAAAACGGTCGCTTGCTGCTTTTTTGTATTGTTTCATTTTCCATTGTTTTCCTTCGGTGAGGAAAAATCCAATCGAGGAGAGAATCGGTGGCGGCGCAGCGGTTCCGTTTTCGTTTGGGAGTTTTATTTGCGCTCCTACCGGCCTGGTATTGGGGCACGTAATTGAGTGTGTTTGTGTGTGTGTGTGTGTGTGCACGATGAGTCGTAAAGCAATTGATGAGCAATTTTTATCGTCACGTTTAATGGATTGATGCGCTGTTAGGCGGGGATAATCGGATAATTGTATGTTTTGCTATAAATGTTTCTGTGTGATGTGCTGGGCATGGTGTAAATCCCGTGATGTATTATTGGCGCCGACAAACTAATTTAGCTAAGGGACATACAGGGTTTTCCAAGTCTGTTTCGAATGTAAACATTGTTATTCACCGCATGCAAAATGTTGATCCACATCGATCATTTTATAATAATATTAATTATAAAATATTATTTTTATGATTATTATTATTTATTATTCATTTTATTTATAATAATTTTTAATTTCTACAGCATGATTTTCAACACGTCTCAAGCTGGATTGAGTTTGACAGTTTTTGTGATGTGTTGAAAATCATGCCTTGAAACTGAAATTTCATTTTGAAACAATTATAACATTTGTAAGCTGTTGAAAAACATCTTGGATGCGGTGAATAACAATGTTAACATTCGAAACTAATTTGGAAAACCCTGTCAGTGGGTAAAATATTAAAGGCTAAAACAACAGGTAGCGTTATGAACAAAACTGAGACATATTAAAATACAAATATTTATTATGTACTCTTTAAAACAGAAAAAAACAGATTGAGATGCACAACGAATGGCTTACAACGATAAAATCAATTAAATTGAAAGCTAGTATAAAAGTTTTCTGCGAAAAAACATAATTTTCAGCGATAAACCTAATATTGCTGCTTACACAATCTACTCAACTGCAAAACAAAAACATATTATGAAAGCTACGATAAAGATACAATAAACACATGAATAACACTTGCCGAGACAAAATATAAAACATTCAATAATGTATTAGAGTGCTGACAACCAACCGAATGATACTCATAACCGCAATTATACTTCCAATAACGTAAAACATTAATAAGAATGGGAAAGAAAAACTAGTCGAAAAAAATGTCACTTCAACAACATAACGATAATAATTAAGGATAAATAAAAAAGTTGATGACTATTAGTTTAACTTTTAAAACATCACAAAGAACGAACATGTAACCAAATCACATAGGACGCTGGTAAACAAAAAGGCTTCGAAAATGCGTCATCTAGGGGGTTTTTTGCTTTAAATTATGCGCATGAATACTCATTTCGTCACTGAGGATGATTGGAGGAAAACATTGTTTTCTGGTTTCTACCGGAAGCTTCGCCGAGGCTGTACAAACAGCCCCAAACTGGATTGCAGCGGATGTGGTCCCGAGCCGGCTGGGCCCCAGCGTTCATATTTTCGTGTTGCCACCGAGACAAGTACAAGCAAGCCTGAAAACATAATCCATGATAAGCTAGCATGTTAACATGGATGCTCTATCCCGGCCGCCCGACAAACCCCTTTCTGTTGGAAATGATTCTTCTCCAGCCAGAATGTAAAAACGTTCCTACGAGTAAATGGTGGCTTGTTTCGAGCTCGGAATGTAGCTCTTTGTGCATTAAATTATTCCACATTTTCAACGGTCACTCGAAACGTGCGACTTTGAATCGTTGTGTGCAGCTTGCAAGAGCGCGCTTAATACGCTCAATCAAATCAACTCGTTATCAACGCATGCAATTCGGTTGGCATAAGTGTTGCGCCTGACGTCTGTCTGTGTGTGTGTATTTTTGCCTGTCCTCCAACAGTGCCGTCCATGTCCCCGTCTGTCACGTCATAATGCGCCACAATCGTAGACGTGGATGTGTCCGACCTTTTGGCTGAGGTTCGCCGGCGATGAGGCGGTTGCAAAACATAACAAGATCCCTGCTCAAAACCTCAGCAGCAGCAGCCCTAGACAAATCAGAGCCACAAGCAAGCGTATGTGTGTGTGTGTGTATGTTGGGGAGGGTGCATTCTATTTAATCCCTCCGCCATAACATCTTTATGTGAAATCATCCTCCCACCAAGGTTGAGCAGAGTTCATGAAGGGGAAAAACCGTGTCTCCTCGTAAACGAAACGTGCGAAGCAGGCAAGAACCGGTGGTTGGCTAGTGGTGGTGGTGTGTGGTGGTGCGTGATTATTCGAATTGCACGATGCATCGATGGTCACATTCTCCGATGGTGTCGGGCTGGTTGGCTGCACTCCCATCCCAGTTTGGGGTGCATGAAAGCAGAGAGCCCGCACCGTGCGTGAGCTGGATGCACATTTATGGATAGGTGGCGTTGTTTTTGTTTTGTTTTTCCTTTATTTTGTGCAATAGTAATAACCATTTACGACATGGTGGCACTGCCGTGCGCGGTCCTTCAGGGTGTACGGTAGTGGAATGCATAAAATGTATGACACGGAAAAAAAAGGTTAAAGGAAGAGCTACGGATAGCGGTCAGCATAGACCATCACACTGTTGAAAAGGGTTTCACAGTGTTGTGAAATGACTTTGTATTATTATTTGTATTATTTGTACTTACTTGTACAAACAATTTAGAGTTTGTTGTAGAATTCTACATTTCTATTCAAAATCAATGGTGCAAATTCAAGCACTAAGAACTCATCATCTCTAATAGATATCAGCGTAAATCGCAGCAAAATACTAAAATTATCTTTCCAGAGGCAAATTTTTAAAGGCCTAAAATATTCCATGTAGCATAACTCGCGGCTTTGTGCGAAAATATACCCTCTTCTGTTTCGTTTGTTCTCTCTCTCTCTCTCTCTTCCTATAATTATAACACGCAAAATGGGCTTAACTACACAGCAGTACGTACGTAAATGTAGCACTCTTCTCCGTCGTTGACCTGAAATATTGACGCACAGTAATGCCCCAAAACTAACACACCAACAAGCGGCACAAAATCAAATCAAAACATATTAATGCTAAAATCAACACCGTTCACACAACAACATTGTTCCCCTAGCGGCTTTGGAACACGCTTTTATGCATCATCGCTACTTTGGCTATCGCGGGCTAGAAATAATGCCCCTGGAACCAACTTTTACTCTTCGTTTCATTGCCCACACGGCTTAAGAATAATATTCGCCTGGCTAGGTCCGTACCATCAACACATTTGGCTATGCTGAGCACACGTTTTTGCATACCATTAGCATAACATGTGCTCATCAGTAGCTTTCGTTTTGGGTTGAAAATGCTCCGGTAATCCCTAAGATGATGGTACGAAAGTATACTCATAATTGACCGAAGTCCTTACAGATCGTTTAACAAACCAAGCCCAGGGTATGTCTATTTCTTCTTCCCTAACCGAAGCTTATTAGATGAGTAGCACGAATCCGTACACACCTCCACCGGCCAGTAAGTAAGCCATTAGAACCGCACCAACAGTGGCCAAACGAATCAAATGTTGGCCAAAGAAATGGCACACATAAATAAAACCACATCACAGCCCGGAGCCGAATGTCGAACTGTGCTCGACGCGAAAGCGAATTATTTAAGCGTTTTAACCTGGCACACCTCCTCGCATTACGGGCGGGCTCCACCTTCTCCTGAATGTGTGTTACGTGAATGTGGTGGATGAGTTTGGCGTTTTGCATTGGTGCTCTGTGCTGCTCACGCAATCGATTCGATTCGATGGGTTTAAAATGTGTGCTGATCGGAAGGAATGGGGTGACAGTTTGTTTAGCCAATCTGCTCAGGTATTGCGGTCATCAGTCGTATTGTCGTATTGCGCTCTACCCCCGGCGGTGGGTGAAATCTGCCATGAATGGCACGCGCGTTTTAACCGCGCTGCAGCTGGCACTGAAAAACCTCCTTCTTGCCATGGCAGGTTCTAGTTTATTTTGCTTCTTCTGGATTGTTTGTAAATAGATATTCCTGGACAGGTGGCTGTGTTTATTGGCCTACGACCTCTAGTGAACGAAACAATGGATCAAATATCGGATTAAAACATTCATCATTTTGAAAGATCACATACCAACTAAAAGGGCAACAAAAGAAGTAAAAATCAAATACAATATAAACTAGGAAGAGTTTATCTATCATTTTTTTGATTATCAAAATAATAACTATGAACATTCATATTATTCATCCGCGAAATACATTGTTTGACTAACATTGGAACCAGGCTTTGCTATGGAAATATTAACAATTACACTTCTTTACAAAACAATTATTTTGTTGATTTTTGACGCACTTAAATGTCTTGGGTTGCATTACATTTCAATTTCTATGAAGCAATCTTGAGCTTATTACTTTGCTGTACTAAAAAACACCTTCTCTGAATAAGTTTTAAGCACCCTTAGTGAACTAACTACAGATGGAACCTACTGCTCTTTAAACCTTCGCTCCAGTGCAAGATCCTACCGGTCGTAAACATGCGCTCTCGAGACCGATCACTACTTAATGCTCCATAAATATTGCACTTACGATAGCCTAATATCAGTATCCGGCTCCGAGCTATAACCTTCTGACCCAGTTCTTCTCACACGTCGTCGCATAATCCGCTGGAAGGTACACCACATTCTAGGAGAAACAGTGAGAGAGCGCGAGAGAAAGAGCTTCTGTCCGATCTAATTCACCCAAAGAATGTGTACATCAACATTCCTCTACCACTGACTCATCGGGGGCTTTAGTGGTTAAAGTTGGGACTTGGATGGAAAAAGAAAGATCGTGATGGGTGTAAGTTTCACGTCAAATTCCATCACCCTTACCGGCACAAACCGGCGAACAACAAAACGAAACTCATTTCTCTAAACGTTGATCCAGCCCTTACCGGTACACTTGGAGGGATCCTTGGCGGGTTTGCGAGACGGCCTCGCATATTTCAACGTTGTGTTCCTGCCTGGCTGTGTTGCTGCGTTTCCAAACCGAACGATGACGCCGCGAACGCAATGTTTATACATTCCTGCGAATGCATTTCCTTTTTCTAGTTCACGTACACTAAACGACTCCTGCGCACACGCGCTTGGCGGAACAGAAGTGGAGAACCTGCCCTGCCCTGTTGGAAATAATTGATATGTACACAAAAAGACACTTAAATATGACAGCTTTAACGACCGATAGCGATTGTCGTCACACAACTAGAGGATAGGTGGTTTGAACAGCTGTGTGTAGAAAACATTGGTAGCGATAGAAGAGGAGGAAATCGATACGAGAAGCCTGTCCCAAGAATCAGACTGATGATGAGGATGTCAGCAATCAGGTCTAAGCGTATCAACACAGTCATAAATGCCACCGTTAGCGCCCGAAAGCCAGAAGCAGAAATGCCCGGCGACAGGTTCTAGTGGACCACAGGTATTGCTGCCGGCCTGTTTCACTCAGCTGCACGCGTCCCATCTTCACCGACATCATTCTAATGGAACTGGTCCAATCAGATAGGTGAAAAGTGGGAACCGTTCCAAAAACCGTATTTTAGGCAATGGTTAATGGTAGTTTCCGTTTGTTTGCTAGAGGTTTGAGAAATTATAGACACACAATCAAGGCTCGTTTACGGACACGTGTGGTCTGTCAGTGAACTTTCCGAAGAGGCCATTCGGTCTCCTACTGCTCCAAGCTGGGTCTGATAAGCCTCATTAGGTTTCGCATTCTATGATGCCCATTAGCTGGATCGTCCACTTTCTTAATAAGAACCAACAAGATACAGCCCAAAGTGCTTGGGAAGGTGATCGAACTGGTGAACAAATCTTGTACTGGGAATTCAACACCAGCAAAAGACTTGAAAGATTCATTGACCTACAACAACGACAACAACAACGAAAAAACCTCCCAAAGAGACCTGGTAGCTAAATGCCATCGCAAACACACAACCAAGAAGTTCTCAACGAGGTAGTAATCTACAAGAAGCTAACAAATTAATACCCCTTGGGTTCGCTCTATTGTGTCATAAGAGCGGCTTCCCCGACTGCTGCCGGGGCCGGTGGAAGCATCTTCTTCAATTACCCGTGGGACTGCCACGACGCCTGATCATCTGTGGGCACACGCTCGAACACGCTCGCGATAGTCATGAATCTTGTCACAGGGAGCACAAAAAGCCAAGGTTACTGGAGTGTTAACGATGGCGTTTAATTGATTTACAGGTTGGTTGCTGCTGCTTCTGCTTCTGCCGCATGCTGGCTGCTTAGGACGTCTTCTCGACGTTCTCGCGCTACTCTTTGTGACTCGCTTTGGGTTAGTGGCTGAGCATTGGCTTGACATTATGCGTGTTGTGAAATTCGCCGGACTTTGCCGCGACATTTGCATTAGCGCGATGTGATGTGTTTTGATTGATGACCCTATAACTGAAGGGTCGCTTTGATGAGAGTAGGTGCCTACGGGTGTCTTACAAGGAGGTTTACTAGAAGATTGCTTTTCTAGGAAAAATTCAAATGAGAAATTATTTCTTTGTGTACTTACAGATAATTAAAAAGCCAACTTAATTGTTGTGAATCATTTACGAAGAATGTATTGCATCCCGTGTTGCTGGAAGAGCTTCCACAACTTGAAGTATGTTCTTGTCCGTAATCTGGTAACTTCTAACAGCTTGGCACTGCATTATTTGAGCATTCCACCACAGTGCCAGCATGACAAATCAATCCACCAACAGAAAAGGCACTGGAAAGTGGCCAGTACCTGCGACACATGTTGATTTTTACCGAGAATAATGACACGAAGCACTTAAAAATTAACAAAACGGTTTGGAAAACCCTTTACCTTCCATTCCACGCGCTGTATCGTACTTCAAAAACACAAGGTAATGAGTTAACAAAATAAAGTGTTCGATAAGCTGCCTCGTCAGCAAAATAAGGAAATCTCAACTCAACCCAACCCATTCCTCGGTAAAGCTTAACAGCATTAGCCTGTCAGCGGGATATTTTCAATCCATCAAGCTAAAGGGTTCCTTGTAAGGGGTTAGCCAAAAGAGAAACGTGACTTTCCAAACCACGTGCGTCCGGGTGACCACAAAACAACTCCCGCACCACGTCCTTGACACCATTTGTGGCTAGACCGTCTTTAAGGGTACTGTTTTTTTAATGTATTCCATGTCCTGTGGCTCGTCTGAGGATTGTTTACAATTTGTTGCTGTTTTTCTTCTTCTTTACATTGCACACACAAAAAGGCAAGCATGCATTTTTTGCAAAACAAAAGAATTCGTTCTGTTGTTGCACACCTTCTGTTGTTATCTTTTGTGCAATAGTTAGACAGGAAATGCATTCTTTAATTGAGCTTTCTCTCAGAAGGATTGTTTTTAGGGAATACATGGCAAAAGGGTCAAAATGTAACATGCATCACCGTGCGGATAATTGAACACCACGCCCCCTCACGTTCCCGTGGAGTGAAAGCAGCAAAGAACAATGGTCCCAAAACCAAAAACCGTACATGACGCAACAAAACAAGTCGTTTTTTTTTTCAAAAGAAGCTGTCTGTCCTTTTTTTTGTTTTGTTTTTTTTTCATGAGACAATTATGTAGAAAGTTTGCCGGTAGATAATGCTTTATGGTTAAGGTTCTCAATATTTTGCGTTTCATAAACGAGTTGGGTGGTGGTTCTGGATGGTTCTTTATGCGTCCCAGAGCTACCAATTCCAGTGAGATACCTCCGACCACTCCTAGTGGCATGTAGCATCCTTGTTCACCATTTGAGCCCCTTAAAAAAAGGAAACTTGGGTAATGTCTTGTTTTGGGTTCTCAGTTTTTTTGTTTGGGAAACGCATAAATACACCCAAAGGATTGCAAATGGCATGCAGTTGGTCGTGCGGGCTACATCAGTGAACATCGATATTCCAAAGTTCCATGAAAGTGTGTGATGTATTTGTAAACTTTTGCCGAGCACACAGGAGCAGAAGAAGAGCAGGTTCATGCTACACGAGAGGTAAAACACAACTCCCCATCCCGGTGTGTATATGCATGTAGATTACGCTCGAACGTGCATTGTTTTCAGTTATGTGTGTCAATAAGCTTGATAACAACCCTGCGTGTTTGGAATTAGCCTGTGGAGAGGTGGTTCATACTCATGGGGCACGTTTATCACGTTCAGCCGGATTTACGATGAGTTGATTTTATTGATGCCAAGTAGATTAAGAACCGACCATCCGAGGTTGGTTGGAAATGGTTCGAATAGTCACGTGCGAAAAGTTGTGGCTCCCCGGTGAAATGGCAATTTGTGAAGGTGATGATAGTTGTCGGAGTTTCTAGAAGTATTTATGGAATCTTATAAACGTGTCATTTCTGCAGACCGGTGGGGAGGCCGATCATGGAACAACAATCCACAACCTAATTATGTGATTTATCCAGACAGCGTTGAATCTCACAACTCACCCAAAACAGCATTTCCAACCCAACCAAGGTCAAGATTTTGGTAAACTTTCTCTTTCGCAACGATCACTCTCGGCAGACTGTTTTCGATGGATTTTTAAGCGTGTGTGGTTTTATTTCTTACTTTCGACCACCCGGAGATCCTGAACGCGCACTCTCTCCATCCCTCTCTCTCTCTCTCAGTCCGCCCCGAAAGCCCCGGTCACTTCTACCGTGTGCTTATCTTCAAAGTAAGATGAAAAGAAATTCCTTCACCTGGTAGAAAAAAGAAAAAGATCAGCGTGCCCTTATCCCCTGTGCCCGTGCCACTATGTGGGGGGGCTATAGCCGATGGGACTGGTGCGATTTGGAATGATTAAAGCGTTTCGGTTTTCGGTCTCGGGACCGTTTTCTCAGAGCTAACCTTTTGCCGGTGGGGAGGTTAATCTAAAGTATCTGTATGCTTTGCATGGAGGATGGGGGGTTTGATTGTGACACATATGCGATGTGTCGTTGGCCACATTTTCGGGACGTTATCGTTAAAGAATGCTGCGCTGACAGGGCTTTCGCCACAACAACGACTGTCCAGCCAAGCTCCATCGTGAGTGAAAACATTTAAAAAGGGCATATTGGCAATGTCAGGCAATGGAAGTTCAGAAACGTCGAGAAAACAGTTTTTCGAAATGTCCAGAAATTAAACAATCACATATACTCGTTGCATTGGTAATTTAAAAAAACCTGTAGCACATCATTTGCCTGTCACAACAGTACCGCAAGTTATGCGATGCTAAAGGTGTTTTGCGTGATCGAATGACAAACCTGTGAATCATATGAAATGATTTGAATGTCAAATATTGACATACAACATCTTTTCAACATAGAACAAAACCCCAGTTTTTAACTCACCAGGACATCCAGCTTATCTGAGACATTGAGGATAGATATCATTGATTCTTTGTGATATAGTATACTTATATGTCGTAGCAAAAATAAGACTTAAACCCATGTCACAGTGTATCTAATGTAACAGTTTGACCTTCAAATTATGACTCAATTTCAAATAGAGCGCCGTCAGTTGTTTAAGGTGACGGTCACTTTTGCGTTTAATTAAATCAATCACCAAATCAACCACACCAACCACAAACATAAGTGCCAAAAGACAGACATCATAGTGCGATCGTCTCCCTCAAAAACGCGCAGAGCCGTTAAAATATATCGATCAGCGCACACACGCTAATGGAAATCGTATGTATGACCTCGTTTATAATTTATTTGATTGAATCCACACTTTCTTGCGCGAAGAGATAGGACCGACTGTCAGAATTGCTGCCAAAATGGAGTGATCCAAGTATGTGGTACGCTCGCACACACATGATCACAAGTGATTTTCAAGAGCTGGAGGGACGATTCAATCTCGCAGATTGCATTTTTTCCACCATACGGTTCTAGCGCTGAAGGGGTTGATTTATTCGCAAATCAGAAAAACCAGATGGTGAACATTAAAAATCTGCGCTGAACGATGCTTTCGATAGCTTTGGAAGATGGTTCCTCACTTGAGGTGGAGGTTAGCTTGGTGGTTTAACTCTGGATCAATTTAGGTTTTTGCGACGTTGGCATTGAACTGCGTAGTTGAAGAAGAGCTAAGAGACATCTGGTTATGTGCTTGAAGTTTACAATATCGAAAAAAAGCGTTGGAATCAAAATCATATACTCATATGACGTATGATACGGACAGCCAACAAGATATAATTGCTAGCCACAGAGCATCACCCGCTCTGTGCCCTCATTCCAACCACTCCATTCCTGTCCACCTTGGACATAACCTTGGCTACAAATAAAGCATCATCGATTATCATCGATAAGACACTCCCGCACAGTCAGAGAGGTTGATACATTTTGTGTCGCAAACCTTTTCCCCAGCGCCACATTGACCAGCATATTCTTATCGCCGATCTGCTTGCGATCACTACGGAGACTACGTCCCTGACACAACTGATCACAAATTGAACAACCGCCACCCCCACAATGCGTCTGCAAACATCATTAGATCTCGAGCTCCTTCTCGCGTTTTACTACGCCATAAAACTTCTACTTGAGGTCAATTGCTCGTCGGGGGATGGTTTTTTTTTTAATATTAATAACTCACGCCGGTTTAATTTATCCCCGCCAATTGGCACAACGCGAACCACACAACTTTACCAAGCGAATCTTCATGTTCTCGAACTGAATCTCGCCAAAATAGATAAACTGCACGTTTTTGTGGCGCGACCCTGGGATATATTTCGCACAGTTACAGACAGCCCAGACTCTGCTTGAAACACTCGAAACAAGCGAACTACAAATGATTGAGGAAACGTTTCAATTTCCAACCATAACCACTCGAACCGCACCAAATCTTTGAAGATTACCCTTTTGTCGTGTTTATGGTTAGGTTTTTACGCGTTTTTCGCATGCATAAACGATCATGAACGGACGAAAAAGGTTTTAGCGCCATCTGGCGATCATCTCAAGTTGCGTGTTTGAGAAGATGGTTCCAAGTTCGTGAGGCGTTGAGGGCTTTACAACTCGCTTGCCTTCGAGCACTTCAACGCGTCTAGGAGTTGATTTATTCTCGATGGTGATGTTTATGATATGCGATTTGATCAAGAAGAGCCGGCTATAGAAACCATAGTTATGTACGAAATTCATCTAACTTAACCGTTCACTGAACATCATCCTAAATCAATCCCGCGTGGTGCCAAGATCACTTTCCCTTTTTGGAGCTCAGGAACTTTCTATCTCAATTCTAGAAAGCCCAAACAAATGCCGATGCCCCAGGGTGATAACACAGTTTTGCACGCGAGAAGTAGTTTGCCGAAGAAAGCGAAACTCACCCCAAGGGCTTTGAACGTGAGGATCGATGATTTATTGCTAGACCTGTCCGCTGCAAACTGCAAAGCAGAGAAAAAGCAAATGTCCATCCAGTTCTTTCTTTCTCCGTCTTCAACTTCGCCCTTCAAACGCCGCTCCGAATCAACAAGAAGTATGGGTTTTTCTCCACACATCATTGGCATGAGGGTTGGTCGATGATGGGTAGAAAACGATAAAACCCATCTTACGGGGATCGCTATCGCAGTGTCGCCCCTGGCAAGAAGCGAGAAATTGAGAAAGACGCAGATCTATTCATCTTTCCCGTTTAACTTGGGAAAAGCCGCACGGCCATGGCACTAACCTTTGCTAAAACCAGTGACGGACAGCGTCTTCTTTTCCTGGAGCATTCGCATCACACACATTCGCTAAGTAAATGAAATCGAACGTGATAGTGCTAGACAGAGGGAACGGCTCGCTGCGTCAAACTGGGTAGGAAGTGGACGCGCAGGAAACTTACACTTTTTGACCCAGAAACAGGCTTGCGATCGTTTCTCATTTCTCGTACAGAATCCGCAACGTCAGCCGAGATCAAGCGGAGCAGAAGCAGGTTATCTATTGCCTATATGTCGTCCAGCGAGGCGGCATCATCTCATCTTCATCCGGTCCGGCAACTTCACACCGATAGCTCCCGGAGAGGGGAAGTGGAAAGAGTCTCCCGCTAGTGTGAGTGATGGCTTCTTGATCGTTCGTTTGGTCGATGCTTGTTATGTGCGTGTGTGTGTGTCTTAATGTGACAGGTAGAAATAAATGAAGTACTTTAATACTATGGAGAGCACATCGTCTTGTTCGAGGATTGATTAGGCTCACCGGTGGAAAAACACATCTTCAATCCATACTGTTTACACTGTTTTAAAAATTCAACTCAATCTCTTTCAATTCGTGCGGCTTTTTGCAACACGCATGCAATAGCAACATGTTCATGTTTTAGAAATCGAACCGATTACCCTTTCACTCTAATCATTATGCGCGTGTGTTACGATAAACCACACACCACGGTGTACAATCCGGATCTGTACTGCAGACAGCGTGGAATGAAAAGCTAGTACCACCACACGGACACTGAATGCTTCCCTCTCCAGCTTTTGATGGTGCAACGTGCATACTTTTTTGACGCTAGTTTATTCGTTTACATTTCGGGGGTTTTAGGCCGGTTGGTGGAGAAATATGTTTTTAACAGCAGCAAAAACGACAACGACTGCCAAACAAAAAAATCGGAACTACCCTCAATCCATTTCAACGATTACGCTCGTTCGATTGGAAAACTGTGTGATGACGTTCCCTAAGCTCCGCCTTCAGCGATCGGGTGGAATTCCATCTGTTGACTTTTGTTACGGTTCGATTAGCTTTACGGTGCGAGTGCAGAAATGTCTGGACACGGACGTGGACACATAAAACCAACGGCCCGCGTGGCAGCTATGCACCTTAACGACTCCATCCGGGTGACTTATGGTTCGAGAGTTATGAAGCACGTTTTTAGCAAAAGGGGAACTGCTGCTACTCTCGTTGAGGGGCTGTTAAATAGGTTTGGGTATTAGTGGTTGTGTCATGTTTTTAATATCTTTGTTTTCCTATCGTAAACTAAAATGTGGCACTAATAACTATTGATATGTGAAATGAAGTACAGTAAATAGCCCCAGAGCTATCCAGAGATATCATACTTTACAAATATCACTTGCTGTTAAAGATTTTATTTCAATGAAGTTTATTTCGTACATGACCATTGCATTCAGAAATTAAGAAAATTGAATCTTATGCGGTGATGTCACTTTACACTTTAATTGGGACTTAAATAAGTTTTACCTAAGGAACTTAGTGCTAAATGGGCATGCCTCAAATGTTGGTTAAAACCACCAAAATAATGTATCGAACACAATATTTTCTAGGTGTCTTGAACGATAAACATTATTTTATCAATTGAAAATTACATTCGTCATTCCAACGTTTATTTATTCTGTCTATGGGGTAGATTATTTAATTTTCATCAACTTTATGTTGATTAATTAATACAGTCATTGTCAAAACTTAAATTGGAAGGATGCTCTATATCAAACAAGTTTTGATTAATCTATGCCCTGAATTTGTGTGTTTTTTTAAATTAGCTGTTTATCTTTAAACTATTTGCTAACATGTATATGCAATTTTAACGTATTTTAATGTAGCCTCAAAAATTTAACTTGCAATCATTGTTTAATGACTATTTTCAATATTTTTGGATGTCAAATATTGTAAATGCAACCAAAACTTCAATGCTATTTTGTTTGATCAAGAAATCTGGAAAATGTGTTGTGATTTTTTCAAGATATTTATAAAGTAACTGCAAAACAAACAAAAAACTCTTCAATAACAAAACAGCTTATGAGTTCAAATTGAGTTCGTAAAAGGTACAGTATGGCCAGTAGAGTGGGTGATCACATTTTCCCTTAATTCCAATCAAAGAGGGAAAACAACTCGTTAGAAATCGAAGCCTGCGCAATATGCAATATTAACTTCAGATTTTTTGTTTTACAATTATGTTAAATTAACTTCAATACCATTTAAAGACAAAAGTAGAAAACTCCCTTCAATGAAATCTACTCCAGAACAGAATATGAAAACGGCTTTCCACACATAGTTTACTGCACACACAAAAAAGAATACCACACTACATATGTTGCATTTTCACAGCGAAATCACGATTTGCTACTTGGTGCCAAGCGAGAAAAAACAAAAACAAAACCCCAGAGCAGCTCCAAACTGCTTCCAAAATAAATTCTCCCCTCTTTTACGTACATCCGGAGGCGCTGCTCCGTTCATGCTAGATTTACTGCAAAGCACTGGATTTTCATGGTTCTCCTTCTTTCTCTCCTGTTACAGATTGCCCAACCAAACCATGCACTAGCGGCACTAGCGATTCCGGTGGGAAACGTGAATCAGCCATACTAACAACAGCAGTAATCCTACGGAAGCGACCGAAAGCGACAACAGCCAACAGCCACCCCCCGGTATCGATGAAGCGCAGCACAACGATGGCTGCACCAGCTACCACCGGAAAGATGACGGCACTCTGCTGCTGCTGCTTTCTGCTCCTACTGCTCCACACAGCGCTGCTGGTGGACGCGCTGCCCATCACCTCGAAGCCGCTGGACAACAATCCGGACCATCTGACGTGGGAGGCGGCCTGGCTGTCGGAAGACAGCCGAGCACCGATGCCGCTCAGCGGCAAGTCGAAAAAAATCACTCCCAAATCCATCTTTATCACCCCGTTCCTGAACAGCTACAATACGTCCGCCTGCCCGCCGGACTACAAGGTCGACTACAACGGCAAGTGCATCCAGGTGGTGAGCATCAACACGGCCGACATACTGGTGACGAAGCTGCAGAGCCTCTTCTCCCAGCACGGGGACGGCGGGGGCAGCAATGGCGGTGGTACCGGTGAGGATGATTACGATTACGATTACGATTCGACCGGACCGTTCCATGTGAACCTACCGCTCAGCATCGATCTGCCGCCGGAACCACCGCAGCAGCAGGCGCCCGCCGTTATGCCGGCAACTCCCCAGCTCACGTACAAGGATGTGCCCGGGCCAAGCTTCTACGACAGTGCGATGGTCGATGTGGCGACGGTCGAGCAGGACAAGGCCAAGATAACGACCGTATCGCTAGCCGAACCGGTCAAACCATCCTCCGAGAAGCCCTTTCCTGCCACGTCCACTGCCAGCGCAGCCGAACAGCAGCCGGTGGTGGACCAAAGCGGCGCCGAAAGTACCGACCACAGTGACATCTCCTTTGTTGCGTTCGAAACCCTCCCCAACGGTACGCTGGTCGGTCAGGTCGAGCTGGAGGGAAGCAATAGTACGGTGGTGCAAAGCATATTTGTATCCTCCACTACGGCTGATGTACCGCTGGCCGACGCAGACAGCGCAACGGAGTCTACGGTCGCTCAGCACGCTGGTGGCGCCGGTACAACAACTGATCGTACTACTGATGCAGCTGCTACGGATGGTGATGTTGTAGTGAGCACCGTACTCACCACGCAGGATGCGCCAACGACTACAGTGCAGCAAGGTGAGGCCAGCAGTACCAGTACTACGGAGCAGGAAGAGGATGAATCAACGCTTACGACCGATGTTACGAGTACCACCGAACAGGACGAGTCGGAGATGGAAAACATGAAGCTAGAGCTGGCAGAGGAGCTGCTGCTGATGGATAACAATCGTAGCTCGCTTGCACCGCTCAGCACCGATTCATCCACTACGGACTTTTCGGAGATGGATCTCGATACGGTTCCAACGTCCGAAACGCTACCAAGCGACGAACCGACGAGCACTCACCAAGAACCTATCACCGTGAGCACAACGGTCCCACCGCCGGTGCGTCCCCTTCTGCCCATACCTACGAAACCCTCCGTGCAGATCATAACCCCCATCAAAGGGAGCTGGGATCTGGGTATGAAGGGTGGATCGGCTCACCTGTTCGCCGCTAGTCATCACCATCTCATCCAGCAGGATCGCACCACGCGTGCCACACCGGAAACAACGACACAAGCGATCACAGCCGAACGTTCCACCGAGCAACCGACTGTGCTGACGGTACGTCAAGACTCTAAAGAGGACAGGAAAAACAGCGCAGAAGTGGATCGTCACGAGGCACTGCATGCACTGCGCGAGGCAAACGAGGCAAGCAATCGGTTCGTGTATCACCATCTCCCATCGATGCCATCGCTCCCTTCTTCCACCGCAAAAAGCGAGCCTATTGCAACCGAACTTCCAAGCAGCACGACCCAAAGCAGCAGCTTGCTGCAAGTGAGACCACTCGCTTCGACACCACCCGCCGGCAACAACAACAACTATCTCGAACAGTTGCGTAAAATCAACGAAATCGTTGCGGAAAAGCGGCGCCACCAGCAGCAACAGGAGCAGCAGCTCGGTGTCGGTTCGTCCAGCACGCGCATTCGCTTCCCATCGCGCGACGAAGAGACACTAGCCGGTGCGGCAAGCAACAACTATCAGCAGCAGCAGATAGGAAGCGGCGGTGTTCGGTTCCCCGGATCGGCCAGCAATCGTCTGCCGGACATCTTCCCGAAGAAGTCACCGGACAGTACGACCCAGCGGCCCGCCTTCTGGTGGCTCCCGTCCGGCTGGGAGGTGGACCAGACCGGCAACAAGCCGATGTTGCTACGCTTCTGGTCCCGAATGCCACTGGTACGTGACAGCTCCCAGCAGCAGCAGCAACCATTGACGACGGGAAGTGCCAGTGATCTTGCTGCGGAGAGCAACAGCAATCGTTGGCGATCGGCAACAGGCTTCCAGCAGCAGCAGCAGCAACAAACACCAGGAACATTACATCCGGTCGCGACGGCACGGGGCAACTCCAAGAGTCCAAGCGAAAGCTTCTACAAGGAGGTGTCCGCCCAGGAGGTGTACAAGGTGATGAACGCCCGACAGCTGAACCATCAGAGCTAAGCCTGCGTGTCCTGTAAAACTCCAAGCTCCCTCTTCCCCCTTCATGCTCACCGCCCTCTCCCTATTTGTCCCTGAGAGAGGTTTCGCCTCGCCCAGGGAGAGATGAAGAGGCGGCGCGCAACCTTTACCAAAGTCCACACCAGCAGGCTTCGCAAGTCCAGCTTTAAGTATTACGTAATAATATCCAATGTCTAACCCCCTTTTTTGGCGGCGCACACGCATTAACCCCCCACTGATAAGAGCGGTGGAAACTAGGAGATTTTGAGTGTGCGTGCGTGCGTGCGTGTGTGTGCGTGTGTTTGTACAGAATAGAGACGCGTAGATGGATACGCGCCTCACACAGAATTGCTCCGAAGAATTGTGGGGCCGATAGGACGATAAGCTTTTGTTAGGGTTTAAGGTAGTCATCCCACTTCCCTTCTTCCAGTCAGTGGTGTGTACAGGCTACTATCAACTACTTCTTTCACCCATCGCGCGTCTGATCTTTCCTACTTCCCATTACACCAATCGTAGCCCCCGAACAACCGTCCTCCACAGATGTACTACCCCCAAAAAACCTTCAACCACTACTACTTCTGGGTGTTGCGCCTCCCTCCCTACACCTACCTGTACGAATCAGACAATCTGTGATATTGTGTTTCAAAGTTTTGCTTTCTTATCGAATGGTGTAAGAAAAAAAAGGCAAACTATTTTACAATCTCTCTACCGCTGTCCGCTCTCCCTATTTTATGCGTTTTTACTTTTAAGTCTTATTTTCGCAACACTTACGAGGTATTTGGTTTTGTATTTGCTTTGCTTTTTTACATGCTAAAACGAAGGGAAAGAAGCATTTTCAGCTCATGAAAGTGCTAACCTTTCCGTTCCGGATCTTCCAACGATTGGGAATTGGAAATTTGAAATGGGAATGAAAGATCAGACGTGTATCAGGGTTCATAAGAAAAGTTTTGGAGAATACCTGAATGGTAAGAATCGTATTCCGTAACACTCTACGCTCATCTCCAGGAAGTCCAATAGTAGGAAGCACTCACAACATGGTAACAGTATAGAGGAAGTTTCCAGCTGTAGAGCTGTAGCAACCACCAGTACCTTTCGTTCAACGCCGACCAGACTACTACCCTGACTAATTGTACATATTACACCAGTAGCGAACGATATACCATTGTATTAAGACGTTTTATTGTAGTAACAAACGGTTTTTAGTGGTTAAGATTTGTATTATTCTATATTTATAGATTTTTTAGTGTACTCACCACTACACACGCACACACACACATCTAGCAACACACATGAGTTTTATGACGCGGCCAAACTAGAGAGCAACCCTTACCCCTATCTACTTACTATGGACGCACATACTTATACTACACCACCGAGGTGCGAGATGTTTGTCCCAAACCCCTCACTGTTACTTATATGTGTTATACTCTATAAACCACTACTTCAGCACAACCGTCGCGTTACGTTGGGAGGGGGCCGGCCGTGTTACGCCGAATAGCCATGTGTGCATTAGAAACTTAAACAAAAACACTTCCGACTAAACTGTGCATTGTGCCCTGCACCCTGTCCGTTTTCCCGTTCTTTAGGGAGTCTGTACCACCCCTTCCCCCTGTGCAAATTATTAGTAGTAGCTGCTGCAACGCAAAATTGTATCGGATGTATGTGCCAAATATATGTAACTGTGTACATGGATGGGTGTTTTTGTGTATAGGAGATAGAGCAGAAGTAGAGTTTTTGCGATCTTTAATGTTCATCGTATTTAAACTATGTACACACTTCCTCTGTAGGGAGGAAGCTAGGATTGATCGATTTTTTGTAGTACGTAATGATGATCATCAAACAACGAACAGCGGTGTTCTAGTAACAGCCTCTGTCAAGCATCACACCGAGCCAAAGTGCTCCCCTATATGTGTTTTCCACTCTGTTCTTATTGTACAATTCTTTCCCACTCCCCAACTACGTACTTGTCCTTTCTCTGTTGTAAGTGTTTGAGATGTGTTACGCCAAACGTACGACGCGATGCGTCTTATTAGCAAGTGTGTGTGTGTCCCTACCCGCACTATCCATCACCGTTTGCAAAATGAGTATTGATGTTTAACCGTGTAGCGTAGAGTAGACTAGCAGGTAGAACTGTCTCTGTATATACTGTTGTCGCTATGGAGCAAGTACGAGCGGCAACAAAACCCGTCAGGCTTACGTACACGAAGCAGGAAGGTTATTACGTATGTGTGTGTACTGCGTTATCATTGAATATGACGTCATATGGTTCGTGTTTTACCTTGTGTAATAACCTCTCTATAGCCTAGCTGCTGTATCTCTCGATGTCGTGACAAGCGTCCTATTGTAGGGACCATCTTGATGAATGGTTAGGGTCACGCGTAATACACGCGACCGCTGGTAGTATTCGAACGCACGCAGTAGCGGAAACTCCTTACATTAATCCCGGAGCGATGCAAACGCCTCCTCCAATAGCCGTTAAACGCACAAATGAAGAAAACGGGATATATGGTGGCTCTGTATGAGGGTGTGCGGTATGGGTGTCTAGATGGCAACGATAATGGCACATTATCTAACCCCCCTTTTAATAAACGCTAAAAAACAAACGTATATAGCAGGACTATTTTAGAAGAAAACCAACCCACACACGCAGCACACGCACTCACATTGCCGAGTGAGTAAGTGGCGAATGTTTCGGATAACAGTACTCTACCAGTCTAGTATCTCCTAGAAGGAACGCATAGTAGACACATGACTACCGGTCTATACTTACAGAACAGAACCGTAGATTTAAATCACAAACAACACACACACGTACAGAAATCAACAAAAGAAGAAAACTATCGTAAAATTGATCGTTGTCGTGTATTTGATTTTGGATGAAAATGATGACAAAACACACTGGTCACCATCAGGGTCGTTGCTTACAATAATTGTCCCTTAAAAGTATCTCTCCATTCTTACATTAGTACGGTACGGCATTAAGTTCTTCGAGTTGAGCGTAGCGATTGCGATCATTCTCTTTGGTACTTGGTAAACGCTAAGAACACCTGCTCCAGGCTCGTTTGTCCGATCGAGTAATCCTCAATGTTGAGCTGCTGCTTCGCCTGCTCCATCACGCCGAAAATCTGCGACCATTTCATGCTGTTAGAGCGGATGTAGTACGTCAGTAGGTCCTGGTATTCCTCTCTGGAAAGAAATGAAGTCGTTAGTGAATTCCTCCAGTGCCAACTGGAGTCTCTTCTCCGCCTCCACTTACTTCAGGTGCGAATCCGGAAACTTCGCCACAATGTGATCCTTAATGTTCTGCAGATCAAGCGTATCGCTTTCCTTCCCCTTGCCACCACCATCGACACGCTTCGCCTTGATCGTCAGCACGAAACCCTGCGAGAACTTGTTCTTCAAGTGCTGCGTCGAACCAATGCACTTGAACTCCCCGTTCACCATGATGGCCAGCCGCGTACACAGTGCCTCGCACTCCTCCATGCTGTGTGACGTCAGTACGATCGTTTTGCCACTGTCCCTCACCCGGCAGACACCGTTCCAGAGGTTGCGCTTCGCCCCCGGATCCATACCGGACGTCGGTTCGTCCAGGTACACAACCGACGGATTGCCGAGCATCGCGAGGGCAGTGCTTAGCTTGCGCTTATTGCCACCACTGTACGCTTTGACCTGTTTGTCCAGATGCTTCTCAAAGCCAAACTCCCGCGCCAGGTACATGCTGACGGTGGGGATATTGAACCTCGGCACGCCACGCAGCAGCGAGAACAGCTTTAACGTTTCCCGCCCGGTGAGATCTTCGATCAGTGCATCAAACTGTGGACAGTAACCGATGTGCTGGTGGACCTTTTTCAGCTCACTTTTCAGGCTGTGACCCTTGATCCAGGCATCGCCAAACGAGATCGTCTCATCGCCGGACAGCATCTTGAAGGTGGTCGTCTTACCCGCTCCATTAGCACCAAGTAATCCAAAGCATTCCGAGCTGTGGAAGGAGGATCATACGTTACAAAACAAATCTTATTGCGATCATTCTCACGCCCCTTACCTGTTGATACCAACGCTCAGCTGATTGACGGCCAAAAACCGATTGTAGTACTTGGTCATCTCATGCGCCACCAGATTGGTGCGCGCCCGTTCCTCCACCGTCATGGCAGCGATCCGTTCCTTCTCCCTTGCCACATCCGAATCCATCTCCCGCGAACCGTCACCCGTGTCCGCTTTGAAGTGTTTGCGATGGTACCACTCGCGTCCCTTCTGCACCAGCAACTTTAGCACCTTAAAGTCGAGCAGCAACAGTATCGCAAAGTAGGCGACCGTCATCACGAGACAGTAAAACAGATGCCGCCCAATACCGGGCCGTTCCCACTGGTAGTAGTACAGCCCGTCCTCGCAGATGGGTAGCGGGGTTACACCCGGCGGGCGTACCGCATCACACGCATCGATCGTAACGGACATATGGCTTAGATTGACGATCGCATCGCACAGTGCAAAGTGGGGAAAGATCAGGAACACGTTCGATAGGACGTCCGAGAGCTCCTCCAGCTCGAACATGTCCGTGCCGAGCAGATACACAAAGATGAACAGTGCCGTCCCGGTGACGATGTACGCTACGCTTATGCGGATAAATGCGGCCGGTGCTACATTGTAGTACAGCGTTACGATGTACGTCAGGGGTAGCGCAGGCACTCCAACGAACAGGAACACCGAGTAGAGCCGGAACACTTCGCCGCCGGTACTGAAGCCCGGTTCTTGGAAGATTGCTACGGTTACGATGATAAAGATGCACACGAACGCGTACGTTAGGTAGTCCCAGATAAATCCCGTGAACCAGTAGGTCAGCCGGTTGACACCACTGACGAGCTGGAGCAGTTTTGCTTTGGTGACGCGTTCGCGAATGTAGAAGATGACGTAGAAACCCACCACGAACGACATTGCGAAGCCGGTGTAGTAAGCCAGCTGGAAGCCTAGATTGTTAAACGTACGCATCAGTTGAAGCTGGAATTGGAAGGGAAGAAGACGTTATTGATGAATCACGAAACTTGTGTTGGGAAAGTCAGATGCACAGCAGGAATCCTAAACAATTAATATGTCAATAATTAAATTCAATCTATGATTGGGAGATTTGCTTGAAGCTTTAGATACTTGAATCTTTAATACCGCATTAATTTGCTAGAAATTTATAAAACTTCTCAGACTTAAATATTTAAAATTTCAAATCTCATAACTCTTCAAATATTCATGATTCACTAGTTCCATAATCCAACATTCAACACGCGACTGCTAATAATTCTTCATAATATGATCTTTTTGAATTCTAAAACCAAATCTCCAACATTCAACAAGACTCACCCTCGTTTCATCCGTGTACGGCAGTGGGAAGTTCGTGATGGAAATGTTGTACCCTCGCTCTCCCGTAAACGTCGTAAGCAAAGCGTTGTGCATCATCTGCAACGCGACCGGTGGTGAATGGAGTGCCTCATTGTTAAACCAAGCCGTCAGATTGTGGTTCAAGATGCCAGCCCCCACGATAAACTGCCGATTGACCATCATCAAGTTCAGGTCGGCAAAGTGTAGAAACACGTCCTCCATCCAATCCACGATTCGTAACGGTATGCTTGGGATACTGCGAAACAGCTTCATGTAGTTGTCCAGAATCCTAATAAAAAAACGAGAATACAATTCTTTGAAATTTCTTTCAATCATTCTAGCATAACTGGTTCATCTTCTTACTGTTGTTGGAGTGGATCAGCTTGATCATCTGGTTCGCGCTGTATCAACGTCAAGGAGGGATTGTAAAATCGCAGCCCAAGGGCGCGCGGTGGCATATCCCCCGATCCGCCCCAGTTTCGCACCACCGCAATCGTTACCGCCACAAAGAGCACCGGAATCAGTACCTGCACTACCAGCAAGAACCAATTCCTATACGTCTGGTAGATCTTCTTCAGGAATAGTGCCCAAATCTGATAGACGAATAGCCGCCATCCTTCCAACAGCTCATAGTCATCAACCGTAGTGCGTGACTCAAGGTCCGTCCCGGTGCTGTACGAGTGCAGGCTGTGCAGACTTGCCTCCTCGCCCACCTGCGGCACACCGGTCGAGTCGGAACCAACCTTCATAAACACCTCCTCGAGCGTGGTAAGTGATATGCCAAAGTCACAGATGCACAGCTCCTCACCACGCTTTTCCAACTCTTCCAGCATCGTTTGAAAGCCGCGCGAATGTTCCTCCTGCAGCAGGTACGACAGCTCCGAGCCGACGTTCGACTCCACCTGTATGAGCGGGATGTGCTTGCGCAGTACCTCCGTCACCCGGTCCACATCACAGTCCGGCTGCTTCACGCATATCAACCGATAGCCAACGCCGTACTTTTTCTTCAGGAAAAACGACGATCCAACTGCCTTCAGCTTACCGTCCGCCATGATCGCGATACGATCACCGAGCATGTCCGCTTCGTCCATGAAGTGTGTCGAAAGGATCATGGTGCGGCGCGTCTTCTCTGCGATCAGTAGATCCCACAGCGCACGTCTTGCTGCCGGATCCATGCCGGACGTTGGTTCGTCGCACAGCACTACCCGCGAGCCGGCACATAGGGCGATACCGACACAGAGCTTTCGCTTCATACCACCGGACAGGCTGGACGAACGGACATCCGCCTTGTCCACCAGCTCCAGCGCTTTAATGTACTTGTCAATTTCGTACTGGGCTTGCAACTTCGAGAGCCCTTTCAGACGTCCGTAGAAGTACAGATGTTCACGCACCGTCAGTCCATCGAAGAGGATGTTGTGCTGTGGACAGTAGCCCAGCGAGAGCCGAACCGATTTCATCTCCGTTCGTATGTCGTGTCCCCAGATAATGGCCGTGCCGGAGCTGGGACGCTTCATACCCGTCAGCATCGACATGGTGGTAGTCTTGCCGGCACCATTGTGTCCCAACAGGGCCGTTATTTGTCCCTCGAACATGTTAAATGATAATCCTTCTACTGCAATCTTCTTGTTGGAGTACACTTTCCGAAGTTCGCGGATCTGTATGCGGGGGATGCGTCCTTTCGGCTCTGCCTCGATGTTGTCGTTCATTTTACTGGAAACACTTTGACTTACGGGTTCTGTGGAAAAAACAAAATTATGATCGTTAAAGAAACTGTTTGCTTCTACATCTATGCTTGCTACTTACCATCGGAGGATGGTCGTTCACCGCACCAGAAACGCTTCGTCACAAAGAAGTACCACGGTTGCGCTAGTCCAAAGTCTCCCGGGAACACCTGCTCAATGTAGAGCGTAATTAGCATGTAGATTGCCGCATTACCAAGCAACATTAGCAGCATCTGCCCTATGTTGATATCATCCACATCGCTATCGTGAAACAGTGTCGACCACTGAACGCCCTGCGTAGTGCCTTCGTACACACCGACCAACCGCATCGCGAACCCGATCGCAGAGTTGAGAAGCAGCGCCGATCCAAGCTTCTGCGAGACTGTTAGGTTGCGGTAATCCTGCACCATAATGATGTACGGTGCAAATGCCAGGAACCAGATGATAGCCGCAACAGCACCACCAGAATTAGCCTTAGAAAACAACGTACTCAGCATGAAGGAGAAGGTAATGATCGATATGCCGTACACGAAGAAGATCAACCAGATCACACCGGCATCCGAGTACGTCAGCACAGAAACGTTCGGTGTCGAGTACCAGGGCACTTTCAGGAACAGCACTACCAGCCCGATCGAGATCTGCGTAAACACGAAGCACTTGACGAACCAGGACGTCCACAGCACCCAGTTCTGGAGGCCCATGATCTTCATCGCTTCCTTGATCTGTTTCTCCTTCTCGAACAGAATGTTCTTCACGATGCTGATGCATGGATAGATAAACGCCAACATTACCGAGATCGGCAGAAAGGTGGTTAAGCTCGAGGGGAAACTATCCTCCCGAAACGGGGGATAGGGAAACCGTTGCAGATACACGTCCGGTATCGGATCGGGGATCGTTTTGAACTGTTGCGCGAACGATTTGAAGATAAAGTGCTGCAGCGTTAGGAACCCTTCGCGGAAGTAACCGGGCGATGGTCCACCATCGCTTTCCTCGGCAAACCGGGCACCACCATCGGGGCGCGAGCCCCAGCGTCGATCCGTCTGCCAGCTATGGCCGACGGTGAACTGGGACCGCTGTTCACCCGGAAAGCGTAAGCGGTAGTTTAAGCGCTGCGGTAGCGTGCTCGATCCATTCAGCCGTATGTCGAACTCTACACCAGCGAACGAGTTCGTACCGAGCAGGAAGTCTTGCAGGGCAGACCCATTCGGGAGGGGCTGGAGCTCCAGATTCATCCACTCACCGACCGGCTCCATGAGGGTGCGGAGGGCTGGCCCGTTTGGGGAGTAGGCGAGAGTGTCTTGGAACGGTATGGCCAGGTTCCTCCTGGGGGTTAACGAAGGTATATGACAGAGGATTGTATTAGTTTTAGTAGAGTAATCTTTCTTTATGGTTTGATAATTGAGAAGTTAATATGATGATGTTAAAGATAGAGTTCAATGGCCTTTTAAATCGCCTCCACATCTTCATCTACTTGGATTAGCGACCTTTATTAGCTCATTGTAGGGATGCCTTGTTGTCAGTATGTTTATAAAGTTTTTGACATGAAATTGATATATTCTAATAAAATACAAGTTTAAAAATGGTTACTAATCTGTATAAAACTTAATACAACATCCAAGCCATCGTCTCAAAAAGCAATAGGCACCTATCTTTTATTACTGAGTTGTACAAATCAACTGAAGGAGCTACTAAATATTATTTAAGAAAAACTCCTTCGTTGCCAATGTTTTGTATAATTGGCTATCATTAAAGGCAATAATAGAGGTTTTAACGATGTCATTGGCTCCTAGCTGAGCAACTCATCAAAATCACTAATTGGACACAACAATTATCATAATAACTTTGCATGAGATAACTCTCATCTTCATGAAACAAATTGAAACATGTATAAAAATCATTTTATCATGTCCCAAAACTTGCGCACTAATAAGGTGTCCATGATATCCAAAACAACAGGAACAATACGTTAATTGTTCTAAAAAGGTTGAAAGTTTTTCTAAAATATTTGAGCTTGTTTCAATCGTTCGTTGTGCTCAGTTAGAATTCAAACATTGAATTGATTATGAAATATCATACAAAAATTAATAAGAAACCTTAACCAAACCTATCATTTTTCATCAAAATCTGCAGTTTTTTGGTTTAATTTTTAAAGCTTTAGTACAAGAGTATGATATAAATTCTAACATATACCTTTGATTTTTAGCATGATTTCTACTCATCCACTCTCACCAGATAACTATCATTTAAGTCATTTGATTGCCTAATGTTACAAAATGCGACGTTAGGCATGATTCAATCGACCGAAAATA
>VTWG01028614.1:0-12544 GCA_008817895.1 Anopheles fontenillei | reverse complement strand
TTGTCCAAGCTTATTGTCGGCGAGATAGATTCGCCAGAACTACTGGCTAGAGTCAACATAAATGTCTCTCCTAGAGTGTTCCGTAACTACAGACTAATAAGAACTGACCTTACAAGACGTGCATACAGCGAGAACGACGCAATGACTGCGATGGCCCGTAAATTTAATCAGCGTTACATGTTATTTGACTGGCACCTACCTACAAGATTATGTTGATCCGTCTTGTCATTGTACACTGCGTTTAACCTGCTCTTTGTGTTAGTTATTTAAGTTCTAATTTTAATTCAGTGATAAGGCCACTTGTTTGGCCAATCACTTAATACAATAAACAACAACAACAACAACCAAAGAACTCCTCCGAAGGGAGACATATTTATCAAACTGAAGATTCTTGACGAGCATGAGGAGGAAAAAAAGATTGGCTCATGCAATGATTCGAGGAGAGCACCGGGCTTTACATCATTTCCTTCAATCAACGTACACACCGAAGTGTTTATTGAATGCCTCTTTGAGCAGTTTGTAGCTTAGTTATGATCCTACCATTGTCTTACAATTGAATGGATCTGCAAAGGACATGCCAAATTGTACCAAAGATGGTTAACTGCATGCGTGAAATTTCATTCGTAAATGTTGAGGTCCTTTAGTAGTTGAAGCCTTAACCTGTTGAACTATTGGAATTGAAATGTCAAAGGATTAAGCCTTGCATAAAATCCCAAACGAACTTGGTTAGCATCTACATACAGGATCAGTTTACCCAAACGGGAATTGAACGACTTCAGCACTGTATCCGACACCGTAAAATCATCTATTTTTGAGTATTTAATTTGTACTATGCAGATACATTTTATGGGTTTTTTCTATTTATCATAGTCATAGATGCTGATGAAGTGTGATGGTAAATAGCACTTAAAATTTACGACCTACCAAAGGTTTTGTATAACAAAAACCATTCAAAAGGCAAAACCCTTCCCAACGAACCATTCCGAACGGCGGTTCCATTTTATTGGCACCGAAAGCAACTTCCTCCCTCAGTGCAGCGTAACCGACAGTGGCATATCCTTCCAAAGTTCATGTTGTTGTTCCGTTCCTCCTCACACCGGGGGCACAGTGGGCTAGCAAGTGAACATCTCTACCTACCAAGTGCAGCGCCTTCTTCCGGTGCTTAATTGCCGATGCGGGAAAACCGGTTCCGACGAAAAAGGGCTACGAAAAGATGATAATGCACATCAAAAGAAACGTAACAGCGTTCGTGTTTTTGTGGTGTGCAGGTTTTTGGGGTAAATTATCCTGCTGCAATTAAGTGTGGGGTGAAGAAGGGTGAGAGAGAGATAGAGGAAGAGGAGTGGTAAAGAAAATATTCTTCCACAGAAGTGTGTTTCATCTGTCCTGTGGCTGTCTTTTTTCCCCGTAAGTCATCAATGTGGGCCTACGTGGGCTTTGATGGCATACAAATTGATACCTACAACTTCTTGCACCGCATCGGTTTGTGGTCCTTTTTTTTTGGGCGATGCACTTCTATGCACAGTCCCCTACAGTCCCTACCTGCCAATAGCTTTGTGGGAAGGTTTTGTATGCAGTTCTTGCAGGAAGGCTTTATGCACTTTTTCTGCAGCAAAAGGTTGAAAGGATACGTGTTGGGTGAAGATCTTCACCTTTGACAATGCCGAATTGGACACTTGGAGAAGCTATTGATTAGAAGTAGAAGTTTTGTATTATGTGAAATGTAAAAAGCAATTTTAATTATTTTATTTCCTTTCGAAGTATTTCTCACGGCAGTTTATAATAAAGAGAATTAATAATATAATTATTTTTGATTTGATTTTTACATTTTTTTTTCGATTCGTGGAAGATTCTTGCACATAAAAGTAATGTTTTTAAAGTAAAATCAACCTTAAAAGAAATGTATGGAAAAAGATTTTTGAAAAAATTATGAATTAATAAACATAGTGCATATGGAATGAAACAAAAATAAATTTTAAATCAATACTCCAATCATAAAAACTATAAATTTATAATAACTAAATGTAATAACAGATAAAACAAACAAAACTAGTAGAAATAATAAGGTAATAATGTATAAGTAAGTAAGAAGATAATGTAAAAGTAAACACAAAAGTTTATTAAAACAATTACAATAAAACAAAAAGAACAACGTAAACAACTAACCCTGCTTATGAGCATTAAAAAAAGCATTTTGTTCTTCCTTCGAAAAGCATAAAAATGAAACAAAAGCAACAGAAGGAAGGAAACTGTTGTTGGTGGAGATTATGATACCGAAAGCTTTTTGCGAGGGAAGAAAATAGAAAATAAAACAAACGCACCCTCTCCTTCTGCTTCGGAGAGCCGCTCTCTGAGCAAAAAAAAAATACACCCCTAAATAAGAGCGATAGCAAAGGTGAGAGAAAGAGAGAGCGAGAGAGCAAGCGCGTTCGCAGGACACCCGCGGAAGGGATGAAGTCTGTGTTCCACTTTTCACACCCGTTCCTATATAGGCGCTCTGCAAGTAAACGCGGTGCTTGCTGTTCGGTGTAGTGCAGCTAGCTGTCTCTTTCCCGCTGCCGGTGCGTATCCCTTCCAACACCCTGTGCGGGGTAACAAAGAGCGAGCAGCACACACCGCCATCAACACTGGCGCGCAGTGATGCTGGGGCGTCGGGTAAATTTCCTTCGCCATCGAAGCTTTCTCTCGCGAACAGTCGCCCCGAACGGACGTGCGTGAAACGTTTCCTCCGGTGTTACGCGCGCGCGTGTGTGTATATGTGTTGTGTGTAGAAAGAGCTGTGCTGTTAATTAATTGTGTACGTGCAACGGTGTAAGGATGCAAGCCTTGAAAGTGAAGTTAAAAGTGTGACCAAAATTGAATGAATATCGCTTGAATCGCTTTGGTAAAGCAATAGAAAAAAGAAAGATTACACGGTACCGACCAAGCGACAAACGTGTGCTTTTTTTAATTCGATTGAAGCAAGTGCTGTGTGTGTGAGTGTGTGTGTGTGCACAGTGTGTATGCGTGTGCATGCGTGTGTTTGGCCCCGTAGTGAAGGTGTTTTCTGCACCCGCCGTCGGCATGCGGTGAGGTACGGTGGAAGAGAATTAAAAAGAAAATTCCCAAAAAATCAACCCCCTCATCCCTTTCCTGCCCGTCGATGGGGTGAAACCTCAACTACAATTCAACAGCAGAACCATTACGAAATCTGCAGCCTACAAATCGAACGATAAACGGTAAGACCCCGAGTGGATGTGTGTTGTAGGCAAAAATAGTTTTGATTAAAAACCCAAAAATTGTCGCCCCCGACTGCCGACGGTAAAGTGAAGCTGGAGCGTAAAGCTTCCGCGCGGCAGCCATTTTGAGCCCGGAGCGAGAAAGGGTCGAGGAGTCTGTTGGTTCGTGTTTTTTTTTGCTTTTTTTCGGTGTGTGTCTGTTCCATAGTGAAGCCACTGCTGGATGGAATTGGATTTGATAGTTGGGCGAGTGGGTGGGTGGTGGCGCGGGGAATTATGCGCAGGCGCACGAACGTAAGAAAGAGCGCGAGTGTGTGTGTGTGAGTGTGTGAATAAGAAGGTGACATTAAAAAGCCGATACAAAAACATGAAATGTATGCTGAAAAGGGGGTTGAAGCACGTGGAATAGGGTGAAGTTGAGGAATGGAACGAGGGGTACAGTTCATAATAGCAAAACAACCAAAACAATACAGTTCGCTCCTGTCCGTTTGTGCATGTGTGTGTGTTGGTGGTTTTTTGCAGCGACCCACACACTCACGCACACGGCTTGCTTCGATGGTGTGCGAAAAAAATTGTTTCCTTCAAGCTGTCAAAGTAATTTACCTGAAATTATGTTGTTGTTGCTGCTGTTGCGGAATTGTGGTTATGTGTGTGTGTTTTTAACACTTTTTTAAAGCCATTTTCAACACGTGCACTTGAACAACACGCACTGCGCCACTGTCGTGAGGGGTGAGTGTGTGTGTGTGTGTTTGCGACTGAAATTGGTTTTCCACAGGGTGGAAAACCATTTTTAGTGCCGTTTCCACTCACAATAAGGTTGGTGGATCGCTTGCGTGAATGTGTGCGTAAATGTTGTGTTGTTATTTGCGTGTTATGTTGGCCGCGCAACAATAACGACGGGTGGGTTTTGGGGTTTCCCGTCTGGTTTTATTTGGCTCGAGCGTTCAAACTTTGCACTAGCAAGGGGGTGTTTTGTTGGTGGGAAAGGTAAACGTAGTTTATGAAATCATTTTTATATTCAACTAGCACTGAATCTCTAATAAGAATAAATTAATAATATAATAATATTAGTTTACATCTTCTCAATAGATGGGATTGAGTTTTTGATAGCTGATGTCCCAAAAAAGCGTCTCACAATCCAATTAGCTGTAACATATTTAGCATCATTTGCAACAAATCATTCAATGTTTAGCGTGTTTTCCCCCCTCTACCAGAACGGTGTTTTTCAAACTCATTTCCCATGACCACCACCCCCCATCGATGTTTATTTATGAAGGAGAGAAAAAAAAACTCCACTCCACATCTTTTCTTACTTAGAAAGGTGTATGACCAGCAAAGGTACACAGCGAATAAGGTAACAAATAAATGTACCTAATACGCACACACACACACACATTCGCCCGCTTGTTGGCTCAATTACGCGCGAAGAGTAAATAAAAGCACTCTTTCTTTAAATCGCTCGCGGTACGCAAACACGCACGCGGTACGCGCAGCATTTATGGAGCAACAACAGCGTGCGAGTAGAGCGACAAGCGCTAAGCGACGAACCCGGCCTTCGACTCGGCTGTGTGCGCTAGCGCGTTTGTGTGTAGTAGTGATCATGTCACTCGATCGCGGGTGAAGGTTTGTTCGAAGCGAGGGATGGATTTTACTTCAATCGAGTTGTGGTATCGACTTTTTTTTTCGATTAAATAACAGTTTATTCTAATTGTTTGGTAGATTTTATGAACCAAATTAAGACATTCATGTGCAGTACAGTTGATTATGAGTGATGAGTGAAGAATTGAATAAACTGAAATTTACTTTAATGCAATATCAGGATTTGGTGGGGTTTTTGTTTCAAGATTTATATCATTTTTGCGAGCAACAAGCGTTGTTGCTAATGCATAGTGTTCGCTAATATCTCATTGTAACAGCCTCAAACGACCAGCCAACGACCCTTTTAAGTTTGGTCGCGCTGATAAGACAAGAAAGGGCAACAGCAGCTCATAAATGTCATCATTATCTTTTGCATTTTTTATTTATGCATTTTAGTGCTTAAAGCAAGATAAAAGGAATGCATTTTAGGATTTTAAACTACATTTTAACACTTTGTTTAGAGCAAGGCAACGTGATCTTTAAGCACTGTATTGCTGCACTACACGTGTTACGCCTAATTCCCGTCACAAGATTTGAACCAAATCAAATAAACATTTTCTTATGCTTCATGGATAAATACTTCTCAACATTGCCATAGTAGCGATCTGCGCGTATATCTATTCTCATCATAATGTGTACGCCGCGGCCGATGAACGACACGTCCACCTCCATCTCGTGCGTCACAATTTCATCACAAACAGACACACGCTCGGAATGTCGGACGGGGGTCGTCTTCTACGATTTCTAGACCTCACCTTGGAGGCGTTTGCGAACGGAGCGAATCTCAAAGCCGGACCGAAGCAACCGAACGAACGAACTCAAATCCGGCTCGCTGCTTTTGCTGTGTGTCCTCGATAGCAGTTCGATCCACGGGCATTTACACTGCTTTTCTTTGCCATTTCTTCTTCATCTTCGTCTTTGGCTTTATATCAACGCCTAAGAAGGCGTCCGCGTGCTGTTGCGATCGCCCCCTCCGCGAGGATCTATCCAACGCCACGCGGTGTGATGCAATGCAATAGTGAAAAGCAACATTATTGTTACATTTGCCCAAACAGATGCCATTGTCGGGAAGGTTGGAAATGATGGAACCTTTGATGGCAGAATCCGATGGCCTTACCGGGCCGGTGAGTGTGTAAGGGCCGAGTTTTACGGTTGGTCGGTCGTTGTTGTGTGCGTGTGGCATTTGGGGAGTTTTTTTTTTAGTTGTAATCAGTGCCATTGCCATTTTGCATTCGTTCGAAGGGGTGATGATGGTGGTAGTGTTTGAGATTGGAATTTAAATAAAACAGGATTGTAAAGTCGTACTGACAGCGAAGAAGTGTGCCAGTTAAAGGCAATGGTGCGCTACATAGTTTGCTATGCTGCTATGCCATGTAGCTTTACAATTTAAGTACTCAAGACTCATGAAATTGGCTACTTTACTGTAGTACGGTAGTGTAGTAGTAAAACGCCGATAGAAGAATATTTTATTTATTCAAATTGGTATAAATGTCCCTCAAATACATAGTGATCATGTTGTGGTACATTTTCAAATGAGTTATTTCAATCAAATTAGTTCCTACTGCAGATTAAAAGTACCTCTTCTTCTCCCCAATAGTTCTTATAAAATTCACCACCTTAAATAAAATATGTAATAATTGTTCAAAATGAATGAAAAAGTCAGAAGAAACTTAATCGAAAATCAGAAAATAGTTTCAATTAATATCAATTAATTAATAATATAAAAGCAGTAAAAATGTCAATAATAGTAAACTAAACTAAAAGGAAAAGATTACTATTGTAATATTTGTTAAATTTTCTATGCTTAAATATTTTCAATAACAACTGTTTCTGCATTTTTCATTTCTGTTCATCTGTACCTATACTTAGATGTTTCAAAATAATATTTACCTATTCATTCAGTCTTAGATTTATTCAGTCATTCATTGAAACAAGCATACGCTTTTACTTACAAACAGCTATTAGTAAATTATGTCATTTTGTGTTGTTTTTCTCCTTTTCGTTCCTTTTTGCCATTTTTTTCTGTCGTTTGATTTAGTTTAGAAGTATATTTTATAGTCGTTACCGCTAAATTTTGGCTATAAGGAATCCAATTTTGACAGTGCGCATCCATTTTGGACTCTAAGGCATCAATTTGTGGACAGTGTGCATCTATTTTTGTCTGTAATTCAACAATTTTTGAGTCTTGTAGGAATTAAAACTACAAGGTATTTTTGTAGATTTTTGTCAACAGTAAATTAACTTAACACATCAAGTATATTGATTGTTTTTGCGACAAAATAGTGATATTTAATACATTATCAAGACATTGTTTACACCTGAAAATACATGCCAAATTTTGTCATTTCATTAAATCGTTCAAAATTTACACAAAAGTTGTTATACTTTAAATATTATTATTTGAATTGTTAATTATCTAAAAAAAAAACACTAATAACTTAATTATTCAATTTATTAAAAAAAAATGACAAGTAAACAAAACAAACAACTAACAGTCAAAAACTGATGCCTTAGAGACAAAAATGAATGCCCTTGGGGGAACATTTGTGACACGCTGTCAAAAATTGGTGCCTTAGAGACCAAAATAGGCGAGCTAGAGCCAAAATTTGGCAGCACCGACTGTAAGTTCGACTTAACATCTCATTGTTGGACCGATTCTATACATGATTAGGCTTAGAAATTGGTGCGCATGACATATTTAAACATTATTCTTTGATGGTTGGCTACTAAATATATATGCAATAAATAAATATGCAATAAACTATTTTACACGAGTTATACAATTGACGAAATATATAAATTTGTAGAAAACTATGATAAACTAATAAATTGTAAACCTTTAGGCAGCCCTGCTAAGCTCAGCAAAAAATACGCTGGTCGTTAACTGATGATTCTGAACACATTTAGTTGTGACATTCAACTCAACTCTTACAAATGAACAGCAAGTGAACAACGAATGGCTACAAAAAGAATAAAATGTAGACTAAAAATCCCTTACAAAAAAGCAATGGAAATTAACATATTGTCGTAAATACAATTATTGCACCGTTACTATCGATGCTCTTGCCGGTGTCTGATTGCACATGCAACCTTTACCCATTTAACCCCTGTTTTAGTATCATATAAAAAAAAAAGCTACAGCCCATTCGCCTCAAAATCCTCCCCGGAGCCGCACCAAAATACGGAACAGACATAAATCTTGTCGCAAATAATATTCCAATCATAAAACTGCCAAAACGTCTCTCAATTGCCCTGCCTTGCCTATACGAGCCACGGGATGGCGTGTGCAAATTTTTGGCATCGTTTATTGTTGTTTTTTTCGCTAAACCAAGCAAAGAAGGGGAGACCCAGAGTCTCTAACGGGGTCGTTATCGTTTGTGCGTGTGTGTGAGAGGCATTTTTTTGTTGGTTTTCCTTAGCAATAGACCACCCTCCTGCAGCAGCAGCAGCAGTATATCGGTGTGGTTGAAAACACACAATGTGGTTGGAAAAGCTCGAACACGTGCGTGCACGTTGCATTCTAAATTCAAGCCCTCTAAGCTGACCATTGGCAGAGCCCCCTCGGCTCGGCACGTTACGGCCGCGGTATATGGCCGCACCGCGAATGTTTTTCCCTCTCCTGCGTGTTTGTGTGTGCGGCTAGCTGACAGACAGTAATGCATTTGACCACCCCACAGCGGAGACGAAAATGAGAAACAGCTGAACGGCTGAAAAACCACCAAATGGGGGAAAGGGATCTTGATGCGAATTAAGGAGGGTTGCGGGAGAGAGGGGGACAACCCTTAAATATGTTTTAACCTCCCAGGTGTGTTTTGTTGGGCTCTATTTTCTGTTTCGTGCCCTCAATGGATTAACACGCGTTTGGCTAGCCCGGGTGCCAGGCGGGGGGGTCCGGGGTTGTCCAGTGTTGCCCGGTCAGGCGTATCGTTGCGGGCTGGACGTTGGCGCGATACGGGTGCACCCAAGAATGACCACATTCACCAGGCCAATAACAATAATAATGAGGACAATTGCGAGGGGCTGTTTTATTGTGCGTTTTTTTTTGTTGTTGTGTGACGATAGTGACCACGAAGTAATGGTGTGTTGCGTTCTGTTCGAGCCTTTAGTTTTATCTTTTCGTGGTTCGGCTCTCTGAGGGGTGGGGAAAAACTTGACCGAGCATCAGTTCCTTACCTTAAATGCAATTTTCTGTTTTTTTCCCCCCTGCACCCAGAAGTGCAGTTGCAGTTGCGTGCGATCGTTATCGTGTGCGTACAATTGGGCCGTTGGGTGCACAGTTAGAGAAGAGGGTTCGTGGAGGTGTTGACTTCTTTCTGAGCGACAGGAGACGCCCGTTGTGGGTGTGTTTGAGGGGCGAGAATGTGGGTTTTTCGTGTTGTTGTATGGTGGAAAGGTGTGGTTTTTTTTCAGGTTACAAAGAAAGAAGATGGGTTTTGTTGGCTTGATGATATAATTTGTGGTTGGAAAATGGGCGTCGAAACCCCCTACTCATACACACCTTTTTTTCTGTAATGTATTGAGTTTTTAATGGCATTGAATTGTTTGAAACATTTGACGATAAATAAAACACAATTCAATAGGCCCTGTTAACAGCTTGCGTTTCGTGCATTGTTTTACTACTAAAAAATTTGCAACTATTGACTTAAAACTTAAACCTGAAACAGAACCTGAGTTATATCAGAAAAATACAGGGTTTCCCACGATTTATGGGTCAATTCCCACGATTTTTTGGTGCGTTCCAACGATTTTTTGATCGTATCCCATAGATTTTTGGTTCGTTCCCATAATTTATTGGTATTTTCCGATTGGATATCAATACAATTGGACCAACAAATTCTGGGAAACGGCCAAAATATCGTTAGAACGCACCAAAAAAATATGGAAACTCACCAAAAATTGATGGGAACCAACCAATAAATCGTGGGAAACCCTGTAATGTTGTATATATGTATTTGAATTATATATTTTTTATGTTAATAATTAAGAATAATATTAAGACACAGTTCCGGTACTGGAAACAGTTTCAAATAAATTAAATATTACTTATAAAAATTAAAATCTTATTGTAATGGGTTATGGGTTCGCATCTCTTCTTTACGTGCTGCAGCTTAATTGCAACATCAGCCAGGATCGCTGTCTCTGTTTATGTCACTGACAATACAGAACAGCTTGAGTGAAGCATCGACAAACCAGAAGCCACATAAGAAATCTGTAACAACTTGTCTTATGTTTTATTTGTAGAATTATTCTTCTAAAAAGACAAGAAACGAGTGTAAGATAATAAAACCAAATCCCTCCATGTATGGGCGTTTATGAAGAAGAAACAAAAAGAACCACCCAAAGTTTTTGCATGTCTAAGTTGCCAAAAGATCAACCATCCCTTCGGCGAGAGTCACATTCCAATTTCGTCTTGGCAGTGAGCCAAACCTCCGTTTCGAAGTTCCAGTGTCCTGTCAAGCTATCTAGCAAAAATAATGTGACAAAAGTCATCGCCCCCCCAAATACCACTCGAGCGTTCGAAATGATTTGAGACGCACTGGCGACAAACCCAATGGCATTATCGAACGACGAGCCCATTTGGGGGTGACGTTTTGTCTTTATGCGGAAAAGTTTTAAAATCCTGTGGAGCATCTCAGTGCAGCTCGAGAGTGGAAAACATCAGTTTTATCTTTGCTCTGATGCGTCGGAAAACCAAGGTTTTTATGTGGAAAGTTTTGAAGCGGAAATGTTTGCTGAAAGGGAAAAGGGCATGTCTGTCGTTTATTGCACGGGGATAATTGTTGACGATAGGGATGGTAAAAAAATAATATCAATTTATGCAAAACGGAATGTTTCTTAGTTTGGCTACGAATTTATTGGAATTGAAAATTCATACATTTTATCACCTTATATTTTTCTTTACGTTAACAAAATTACAATCAATCCGATCAAAATTCAAAATGTTTATTAATTTCCTATTAAATATTCATTTTAACAATCTAATGATATTCATTTCTCTCTCGTCGATTTTTTTTATTTTCAGAGCAATCAGTCAGATTCCGAAACGGAATTGCTTTCGGCAATGTACTAGAAAATACGTAAAAGCCACGCTACAACATACGTCAGCGGGTTCAGCGTGAAAACAAATCAATCGACGCGTGAGAACAGCACGCGAAACAGAACATCAAACGAGATCCATTATACCGTGTGTTGTAAAATAAAGTTTACTGTTTGGAGAAGTAGAAAAAAAAACACACATACACACAACGCAAAGGGTGAAAAAAAGTTTACGTGCGTGGAAATAACGTTTGGTGGCTTTTTTCCTCAATTATGTAACTTGCTCCCATTCATGTTTCAGTGTTATTAATTGTGCAGCTAGAAAAAAAGTATTACTTTGCAGTATTGAAGAAACAACAACCATTATTCGGTGCCATCATTGGTAGTGTGAGAGAGTAAAAGTGTGCCTAATTGTGACGGCAAAGGCGCAAAAGTAAAAGTTCTTGAGGCGCGGTTCCTCTACATTCGGTCGATAAAATGAGTGATGGTGGATGAAAACACTGCTGGTCAGTGGAAGTTTATGCAAAAGTTCTCAATTGTGTGTTTTGTATCAATTGTGAAGAAAAAGTGAAACCGTTCGACGGCGAAATATAAGTACACAGGATTTACTTACCTCATTTTGGCAAACAAAAATGGATCTTGCGGGTGAAGCGGGCACTACCTCGAGGCAAGCACGGTTCGAGGACTACCAGAAGATGAGTACCTCGCTGCAGAATATAGCCTCCGATCAACCGGATCATCATCATAGGTAAGCTCGACAGATGTACAATAATTATTTCAATATTAATTGGTGTTTCACACCCTGAACTAGAGCTGAAATCTGCTTTTTGTTTGTGAACTCAGCTTGAGCTCGATTCAACTCGTGCATGTAAACCGAAAATGATTGAAAATATAAACGAGCCTGAATCGCGAATGTTCGCTTAAGTCGATGTTACAGCGCGAGAGCGGGAGAGTAAGTTTGTTGAATTTGCGCTCAAGCCCGCTGAGCCATATTCTCTTTGAAGGGTAGCTCGCTCTCTTTGACCCGACAATGGTTTTTCGCATTCGTTGAGCAGTTTACTAAAAGGCAGGGACTAACAACTTAAGTTAGGTTGCGTTACACTAATTACGGTATAATAATAAATAACTCAAATTATATGTGTCCTAAGACTTTCATGCAGTATAATCAAAAAGTGGTGACTTAGACTCTTTCGACCAATCAAAATGTAGAACGATTTTTAATATTGCATAAATTGCGTTTACATCATCAATGAATGCTCCTATGTTCGGAGGATTTTCTATCATATTTCATGACTTAAAGTGAATCAATCTTAACCAAACTTTCATGAAAGCACTATTAGAATGTTTACTTTCAGAATGTTTTTAAAGTTTAGTGAAAAGTTAAGAAACAAAAAAGTTATGATAAGAAATGTAAAAATAACCCAAAACTCATGCGCCAAAATAATAGGACCAGTTCAGAAAATTTTAAAATAATTATCATTTATTATTATTAAATAACAGTTTTTGATGTTATTGAGTTATCGGATAACTTAACTTAAATTAGTGAACTAATGTGTATACATTTTTTTGTAGAAACGCTTAGCGCAGTGGCAATTCGCTGTGTATTTAATTAACATGCTCTAATTTACTAATGCGAGAATATTACGGCACTC
>VTWG01028608.1:0-10354 GCA_008817895.1 Anopheles fontenillei | reverse complement strand
TGGAGGCCTTACAACCCTCCACTGTTTTCTGCCTTTCCCACGTTGGGGCAGCGCAGTCCCCAACACTACCGGGAAGCAGCAGGTTGTTGATTTATGGAGTAACGCCGTCGAGGCAGAGTGAAGCAGAAACGCCTTTGCCTGCCTGCTTGCCTGCCTGCCTGTCCACAAACTTCATCAACCGTCCAAACATCTTCCCAGAACGTGACCTCGAGCGTTTCGCCGAAACTTTAGATACTGGTACTTTGTGAGTGTCCCAATCATGACTGCCTGATGCATGGACGTCACGCTGGCCCCGCGTTGCCTAGTTCTGCTTATGCAGCAATGCTGTGCAGCATACAAACTCCCCGCGAAAAGTTCAACCTGGAAAATGTATGCACTCATTTTGGTGCCGAGCGCGCAACAAGGTACAAAACATTGAAATATTTTCTTTCAATAATGCACAGAAAGCGTTGAACCATCTACACAGAGAAGGATTATTTATGGTGCTGTTGGTACCGTTTGGCGTGGAGGACGGGTTTTTAAAAGAAATATCTAACACCGAGCTAATATTAAAAATTGAACACAAACGGCATAGGTTTGCGAGTACCGAAGGCAGCCGGAACCGATTTGAGAAGAAGGATTTGGTGCATTATTAATGGCTGCGAGAGTAGTCGGCACAAAGTTTCTAGCAATCGAGAACCGTGTATTGATACTTGATAGCTTTCCCCGTTTCTTTATCGACTCACCTTCTGGTAGTTTGTCTATTCAGTTTTTTTTCCATTTCCTCATAAACCATTTCCCCGTGATAGCACCGGGCCGCACGGTGTTTGGGGGAAAAAAGGTAACGTAGGCATGGTGCGGAAGCCACTCGTTTCGATAGCATTAGGAAAAGCAAATATTTTTCACAATCTTCCTCGAAATGGGTCGAATGTTACAAACGTTTGGCTGTAAGTGTGTGTGTAAGCTTTAACAAGCTAGAACAACATTGAATTTTGAGATAGAGAGAGAGAGAGAGAGAGAGAGGGGAAGAGATAGAGAGAGAAAGAGAGAGAGAAGAATACAGAGAAACAAAGGACGAGAGTACCGGAACGTGGGACAAAAGAGAACGCAGTTAATCGTTTCCCATCGATTAGCAATCAATCATTTTAGGCGAAAGGCGAGAGAAATTTTGTGGATTCGATGAGAAAAACACCTGGAAAAAAGGGAAGAAAACCCTCAATAAAACCAACCCCGGATAACGATTTTTCTGATACGCCCGAAGATATGTGTGCAGCAACCCACCTGAGCTTAATTGATGTAGTTAATGCTAGCGAGGCCACGTTTTGAGGCCACGTAGCGTAGATTGATAAAACTTTTTTTCATGTTTTAATAAGAATCTTATGTTTCATTTTTCTAACAATATATTTCAATTTAAAAGTTTGCTCTCAAACAGTTTCACCTACTTTCTCGCAAATACTATAAAATGAGTCAAAAACACCATCACCATGCGCTTTCGGCGAAAAGTTTCTCTCATAACAGATAAGTACGGAGAAATGCGTTTAACCTTTTGATGTGACGTGCCCGAAAATTGAAACGTAGAAAAATCTAACAAAAGCATAGCGTTCGTCAAGAGCTTGTTTGCCGGGATCATAACTTGACCACGACCAAGGCCACGACCCGGAAGTTACCTAGCAACGGGAAAAGGTAAAGTTGGGGCTCATCGGGTGACAACATATGCTATTTTCTGACGCTTCCTGCTCTTTTTAATTTTTTTTTCTTTCATCCCGAGTTGGCTCTGTCGTTAACTGGATTCACCCCGGCGTCCGTGACCCAGTGCAGAGTTGATGAAGTCTTACACTTTCCTGTGAGGTGCCCCAGGGGGAAGCGCAGGAAGAAACGGCGGTTCGGGTCCCCCCGGAATAGACTTACACTCCGTGGGTTAGTCTAGGAAGAATTACGATGCGAACATGATGAGCGTCATCGTGTGCGAGTAATCAGACACGCTCTCGTTCTCGTTCCCACTCTTTCTGCGTCTCTTTCTTGCATTGGACTGGGTGTGTCGGCGTTGGGGTCAGAGAGCACACCACGACAAGTCTGTCGTCAATCGGGCGGAAGAAGATATGGCGTTCGATATGTGGATGCCGATGGTCGTTGGTGCTTACACTGCATGAGAGAAAAAGAGACTGAGAGTGAGTGAGAGGTAGGAAAAACAAGGTCAACAAAACAGGATGCAGGATACGGATATAGTGATGGTTGCATTTTTCAAAACCAGACCACAATCCAATACCTTCTCTAGCATTATTATCTGGATGAGTTGCATTTTCTGGCGCAGCAAGCGGAAAAAGAAGAGAAACCCTAGCAGCAACAACCGAAATAAATTTGTAACTCAATCGGTGGAAATTTCAAAATGGTCGTGGGCAAATAACGAGTATCATCCAAAACCATTCTGTTGATCCGTTTGGTCGGGTCGGTTCGGAAGGGTTCCAATAAAGTAGTTATATATATAAGTAGCCTTCATAATGAAACGCACCGTTTATATCGCAGACAAAAAAAGACGGATGGATGTTTCTAATCGACAAAATCCATACTTCAATGAAGAAAAAGTTTTGAGTCGTTGCTTCTTGCTTGAGTGCACGATAAGTACTTTTGAGAGGCTCAATATTTGCTCGGTACGTTCGAGCTCATAAAGCATTATGATATTGAAATTGAAAAAGTCATGTCTTTTGCCATCCAAATGCTCAACGGTAAGTAAGTAAGCTTCAACGGATCATACTGAAGTAGGCTTTTACGCGGAATTTTGCAAACAGTTAAAACGATCCATTTGAACTACATCGCTATGACAAATTGAGCAGCAACGGCGGCGTGCCGGCTCCTGTACCTGCGTAGGAGCTCAAATCCTATCGCAATGTCAACAGACAAACGCCAGATACACACATTTGAAATTTATGATGATTTACTTTTGCTCAAACCCATTCGAAGGTCTCTCGCACAGTCACACACACACAGACGATTCCCGGACTGCCAACAAACCCCGTTCTCCCGCTCATCGTCAACAACCGGCTGTCATTGCGAATTATCGCAATACTCTGTCAGCGTGCATGACGATTTGCCGGCAATGCTTGGCCGAAGCTTTTCTGTGCTTTCCCAAGTGACGTCGGGAAAATGATTGCCCTCTTTCCCCTCTACAGATCATTCCCAACGATGGGTTGTGGGATTTCGATTTAACGGATCAAAACCAAATCCCCTTTTGATATGCTGTTCCCCACATCAAACATCAAAGCGATCCTTTTCCGAAAAGGGGAAATGTAAAATGAGTTTTCCTAAACGTCTTGTGCGCATTGGTATAACTGTGCGTGTGTGTTTTGTGCATATTTTCGTTTGGCAGCTCTGTCCCCCGACCTTAAACAATCCAATCCTTCGGCGTACTTATCTGGCTTTCTCGATCCTCTCCCACCCCGTCTGCTGAAACAATTTACGGTCTATCTTGGGGCAATCAAATGCAGAGCTTTCGGTAGGATTGTTTCGGTCGTTTTCCTGTTTTTAATTTGCCCACGAACAAGTCTACGACGATGTCTCAAAGGGTCTAATGCGCCACAACAACGACGTTCGCGATGTCGAATGTAAATGCAAACGCACGGCAGCGTGTAAGAGGAAATACAGGACCGAGGCTAATGTTTGCTTGCTGTTTTTTGATGTTGTCCCTTAAGCAACAAGGCGTGTGAGGGATTAGTTGAGGAGGTGGCTGAAGAGCTTTTTGAAGACGCCGGTTGCAGTCTTTAGCGGCGCTCCCACGATGAGAAAGCAAAGATAATGGTGGTACCGTTCTGAGGAAATCGTCAATCTTTTCCAAGATTTTATTTTTGTGCGTGTTGTTGTTTCCGTTCAAGTGTATCGGGTACTGTGCGCTTAAGAAAAGATTGCACAGCAAACAACAATCAACAAACTGTAATACACGAAGGGCATATTACTGTTAATCGTAATCAGAAAGGCAAGATTAAGGCGTATCGCTTCATTGTGCTTGAGTTACGCAAATACTAGAAGCGAGGGTCTAAGAAATGCCTATGCCCCACGATGAAGAGAATGCTACAACAACAAAAAAGTACATTTATCATATTTGAAGCATTAATTCTAGACTTTCAACGAATTAGCTTAATGAATGGTGGTTCAAATACATTGAGTCACTAACTAAAAGGTTAGTCATTAAAATGGAAGATAAGCAGAATAATGTTGTAGCCTATTTATGTTTATGAAAACGTATTTCTTTTAAAGTGAAGTTGCAGCGTTATCTTGACAACCATACTAGAAAACGAAACCTTATGAAAATACCTTTTATATGTGAGAAATTCATTGAACTTAAGCGAGCTACCGATAAAACATATTTTTGCAAATAATCTTCAGCTTTTTTAACTTTTGGTTGTCGTTTGATCGCATGTAGAGGAGATTGCGCTATTTTTGCTCTGCGAAATATATATCGCAATAAATATGAACGGCCTTTTGAATATTGAATGGTGTACAAAATGCCCCGAGCCACTAGCTCATATTTTATAACGCGGGGCACTGGCAAAGCTCCCGCCACTCACGGTTGTGTAAAATACCCAATTGAAACCAATAAACGTACCGTTCGAAATGGTTTGTTTGCCAATGTACGGGACACATATTGTGCGCTTTCTGATTTATGGTTCGCTGGCTGGACAAGTGAAAATGGAAATACCAAATATGTTGAAACCGTGTCCCATTTAGCGGAGGAAAGCTTATAGTTGTCACAGCCAAAAGGAAGATATCATACAATAAGACACACACGTACAGACGAAAAAAACTTGCCTCGACGCGAAAACGTTTAACGAACGATCTGTCCTGAAGGGGAAGATGGGGGAGAATCACTGTGACTTCCCCAAAAGCTCAACCATCTGGACGATGCTGATTCGATTGCCGAGTGAATTGTGAGTCGATCAGAGGGTGCCACTTGACGCGTGAATGTGAATGTTGCACGGACACGGGACATGTATATGTTTGGACCGTATGTTACGCCGGAGGGTTGCAATCTGTTAAGTCGTCACCAGTTTTCGGACGCTCACACACACTACATTTCACCCAGTCAATACCGAAGAATCACAAAAAAGGGAAGGTCGGTGATTGAAAAGTTGACACACTCGGGACGGTCATTTTGGGGACCTCTCCATTCTTTTTTATTGCTTCTTCAGCGTACGTACGAAAGTGGTCCCAGATTCGAAGAAACTGGCCTTCCTCTATCTGAAAAGTAGAGCCTTTCAGGCATATTTCGGTATTCCTTTGAACTGGGTGATATGCATGATTCCATCTAACCGTAACAGGTCTGACGGATAAACTGAGCCAATCTTCCCCCGTCCGTAGGTACGCGTGTCGCTTGGCCAAATTGCCTTACCGCGCCTGTGTTGGGCTGAATGAAACGAAAAATAACGGCTGCTAAAACCTCAAGCCCCCGACAGACCAGCCAACCAACTCGAGAGTCCTTGGTGTGTCGGTTTTGTATCATATTTTTCGACTCGGTTTGTAACCTTGTTGGCCGCTCTCGACCCGTTCGATAAAAATAACTTTTTCTATACCTGTCCAACCGGCAGCGTTGTTATTTGCCCGGGTAATGCTTTTACCCTTTTTTAGTGACATTTTGATGTAAGCGAACACTTGCACGTACCTCGAGTGACATGTTATTTGCATTCCGCTATTTTTCAATTTGATTCGTTGCTTTGTGATGTCGAAGGGCACCGTGTTTTTCGAGTGGCTACGGGTTGCGATTGAAAGATTGGTTGAAGTTCCTTGTTACCTTTAATGATGGATGGCGCTTGCTCTGCGTACTCGACAAGTCGGGCGCTGCCCAAAGGTTCTACAACAAACTGGAATCTGTTTTTTAATCCCCAAAGTAGTACATTTTATTTGTTTTTATATGAAGCGCATCATCTTATGTGTTCTTTTCGTTTCGTCGTCTGTGCTGCTGTGAATTCAGTTCAGTGGTGAATTCTGGCACAAAATCCGTTTGCGAAAACAGAAATTCGCACGCGCTTTATACGGGCGGGAAGACCGATTGGCGTCGGCATTTTGTTGCACGCTGGGCGGAAATTTCATTTTCTCCCGATTTTTTCCTTACGCTCGAGCACATTTCAATCGAAATGGATCCCAGCGCCTCGAGAAAGCGCGAGCACGAAAGCATCGGATAGGGGAGGGTTTTCCGCGGCGAATTGTGTGCTGCGATGTTTTTCGATACTGATACTCGATGGCTCTGCTTCCTTCACACCCAGACTCATATCTTTGGAAAAAGCCGAAGCGGCTGGCGGTTGGATTCGCCCAGTCACTTGGTGGAAAATTTTCAGCTCGTTAGCACAACCGGAAGCGAGCGAGCGCAACGAAAGATTAACCTCTCTGGTATCCGTTCCAAAATGATGGGAGGTGGTAGGGTGGACTAGAAAGAGACACAGGTCGGAGGACGCAAAACGGAGGGGTATTTATGTGTACCGAAGCTGTTAATTTTGACAGCTACGGTTGCGCGACGCTGCGGACTTGCCACTTACCACTAATCCTTCCCCCAGGACGCCCTCTTCCAGACACCCCTCACGAACCTGGGTTTGTGTATTTGCTAGTGGCGCTGGTGGTGGTGATGATGTCAGTGGTGATGGAATGTTGTTGCAAAATGTGGTCACCGAAATAGCGAAAACAAACAACATCAAATGAATTGCTCGGTTGGAACAGGCAGTTGATGCTACTCTGTCTCTCTTTCCTTCTTTCTCTGTTGCTCTCTTTTTTCTAGGAACTGGTGGTGACCGTGTATTGAGAATTTCACATCGCGTGGAGAAAACGTTGGTTGGTGTTGGTGGTGCAGTAAATGAGCATTTTTTTTCAATGAAGAAACAAGTGTGCAAAATCGCTTCCAGTTTTTGTACGTCCAGGCTAGGCACGAAGCAAACTGGGTGCGCTTTCAATGAAGCGTTTTGATTGGTGACACGAGGTGTGAGGCATCGGAATCAATTTGCTCACCAGACTGGCAGAATAATGATGAGCTTTTGCTTCTGGGTCTGCTGCTGCTCTAGCGTTCGCTTTCGGTGGTTCCATATCCTTGCCCAGAGACACTAGCTTCCGTGAGTTTGCTTGTTGATTGTCGTCCTTCTTTATCTGGCATACGAAGAAAAACAGTATCGTTAGAACAGGACACCAGAACAACTGCCAGCGCTCCGGTGGACAGCTAAACGTGACTTTGATTGCGTTGCGAAGATGACGATGCAGGAGTGTAGAATCTTCCGTACACCTTCCGATTTATGGTCGAGCGAAAGTGCTGTGATACAGCGTTCTGCGTGTACTAGCGTGACAGTGAATTACTGAGGGTCAGATACAACGCTTACTGTTGGTGGAGACGCATGGTGCTTTGTGGGTTTTGTTGAATCCACATGACAGTGTAGTAACTTTGAACTCGCGTTGGCCACGGTGTCCTTTAAACATCGTTAAAGGTCATCGTTTGTCGAAACAGACAAAACTCAAGTGGATACTGTTTCGAAGCGGACTTTCGACACTCGATCGTCCAGGAGATCATAGAAACCTTTAAGAGTTTTACCTTACTGGAAACGTTGGAGTTTAAATGACTTGCCTTGGGTAGGGGGACGTAACTTAATTCGTTTAATGAGAAGCTTATACGTGTAGTAAAGGCACGTTTAGCTGATAGTATGTAATATAATAAGTTATGGAATAATAATGCAATAAATCAGCAAATCACAATATTAACCTTGAATGTCCACAATTAAAATCTAATTGGCAGTGGTTTGCTTATCCTAAGCGTAACAAATAGTGTAATATACTAATTGAACATGTTTGCTTGCAATCTGCATTGAAATTGTGCACTGCTAAGTGTGTTAACTATTAAACAACAATCACGCCATGCAAATTTCCTTTCAGAAACTTGTGTTATTCAACGACCACGCACCTCCTCATAATTATGGTCTACAACGCCTTGCAGTTGCACTACAAAAACCTGCACGATGCATGGTTGCAGTACTGCAGTACGCTTACACTATGAAGAACAAAGTAGGTGGGAGCAGTGAAAAAAAAACAGAGCTATTTCAAGCACGACAACATTCTTCACAGGGTTGCCGGTTGTACAAGCAACTGTCGCTACCAGAAAAATTCAATTACACCCAACCTTTTCCTCCCAGTGCCGGTTCGTTCCTCTTCCTTTATCATAGGCAGTGAGCAGGCATAAACGTGCCATAATACAGGCTTTAAGCATGTGCTTTCATGATCACATCACGCCGATTTGCCTCTCCTCCCGCAACTTTATCACATGGCAGCGTTCAGTGTTTACTCTGGCGGAGACAGCATGCAGCTCATGAAACTTGGTTGGAGTAGTTTACTTTGCAAGTTGAGAAAAATCGTGCAGAAAATAGTTCCCAAACCCCCATGCCCAGTATCAGACGATAAAGGGCTCAACCTGCACGAAGCTGAACAAACGCGTGTGCTCATAGCGGACGAACATTTATTGCGCAGGAACGATCCCTAGCAACACGCAGTAACCGACGGTAGGTGATGTAAAGCCAAAACAAACATCCGTAACAAAGAGGTTGTCCAGTGGTTTGGATTAAATTGGCAAATATTCTCTCTCCACCCACCACCATCAACGATCGAGCCCAACTGTAGGTAAGGGAAAGCTTACTTTACTTACGGTGGCTCCACACACTTTACACAGTTCAAACAGTAAAGCCACAAGGAAATGAACTGTTCGTTCGCAGTATGTAATGTTTGCCCTTTCCACATGATAGACGCTTTTATGGTGTACGGGCGTACGTGAAATGGTATCACTTGAAATGTGTAAAACTTAATTCAGGATATTTTTTATTTCATGCATCTTCTGCCAGCACGGGAAAGCTATACAAAAAGCTTGAGTTGTGTAGTTGTAAACGTTCCGCAGGTACAGGATAAGCAATTAAAATTCTAATGAATATTACATGCAACCGGGCAGGCACAAAGATACAATGATGATCAGGTATTTTGCGTTGTTATAGTTTAAGGGCCTTTTTACAACCTCTCTATATCCCCAAAGACCTAGTCGAGTTATGCACCCCAGTTATCTAGGGGAATTTATATACCATAATACCATGCGTGCTTGGGGACGGCCTCGATCCCTTTTTCATATATCCATGTGCATAACGTTTCATTTATTGAAATCGTTTAAAAGGTTCCGGTTCGGCTATTTTGGCCTTCTCACTTACTGCATAGTGGTTGCCACAGCACTCTATGGAACTCGCACTCGATTGTTACCGTATCACCGCTATCGTCAACCATTCCCGACCATCCAACTACGCATAACAACCCTGTGCCTCAATTTTCAGATGCATGTTTGCATTTAACCCAACAAATTGGGCCACAACATTCGACCCTGCTTCCCACATGGGCATGGTGGTGAAAGATGAGGCCGAAACAAAAGGTGCAGACGACTTGTTCCAGCACTGCAGTTGGCAGAGTGAAAACAGTTAATTCGAAAGACAACAACAGCACCAGCATGCAGGGGCAGACAAACCACACAGGTGGTTTACATTCTGTTGCATAATTGCAGTGAGGTGCAGTATGGATCAAGAGCTGTTTGGCTGACCTCATTTCTGCTGGCCAGAACGGAAGAGGGGTTGTCTCGAAGGACCTGTGTCCACTCACTTTGTTCGCTCGCTGTTTTATAAGTGCAGCAGGAGATTTGTTTTTCCCGACTCGTGAACAAACGCACCGGTTCCCGTAGGGCTGGTGGCGATGAATAAAGGGTTTGTGTGGTAGCCAATTATTACGATACATATTTTGAGTCTACCTAACTTTCCGATCGTTTGAAAAGTAATCAAGAGACCGAAACTTAAGCAGCGCGTGGAGATTTAAAACTGCCATTTTAAGCGCTTTAAGGGTCTTGTGTCGTTTAACGTCGATACAGCGGCCGAAACCATTGTTTCAGTTTCGCACATAAACAGCTCATAATCCTATTATGCTTTCAGCATTCCGACGGCGCAACATTAATAATTCCCCGTGGGCTCGGCCGTACAACCTTCGACCAGAGTTTTTAACGAGCAAAAGTGATTTTCATCGGCTTTAGCAAAACCCGCACGCAGCGTTACACGGCACATTCTTAATCCAACAGGTTTTCCCGGGTCGCCTCACGAGCCCTGTTCTGTTTTCGCTTACGTGTCTAGAATGCCCTTTCGGCCTAGCGATGATTGGCCAGCGGGTTCACTCGCAGACTAGAAAGAGGCGGCCGCAGCAGGAGGCCAATAAATGCGTCTAATGGAAATCGCATCTTTATGATCACTGGCTGGTTGAATCGTTTGGATCGTTTTCGCACCACATTTCTGATTCATATCCGATACACGTTGATGACTCCCCGAGGGACACTTTGCACGAGGTTGGA
>VTWG01028596.1:0-12327 GCA_008817895.1 Anopheles fontenillei | reverse complement strand
TTAGAGGGGGGTTTTAAATTTATTATCATTTAGCAAATGTAATCGCTATCTAAGGAGCTTAAGACTGATGATCTGTACAGTATCGTGGGTCAAATGTTTGCTATCCACATTCTTGCACTGCGTGATCAACGAGAACATTTCTCGTTATCGTTTTCATGTATTAATACACATTGTTTCAAATGGAAAGGATTGATCAATAAGGTATAGTTTTATCACTTACGAGATAAAATTATCTTATAGAAATATAACAGTTTAGATTCAGTTTAGGCTACGGTACCAATCACAATCTTTATTAGATAAAAAATGAAGAAAAAATTTAAACAAAATAAAAGCAATTTTATTTATCAAAGGCCTATGCCCAGGGATGTGGACCTATCGATATCTAGGAGGGAAATTATTATTAATTTTAACAAATTGTGCATTATTATATGCATAAAGTTAAGCAAGAAAATATGTTTTAATGTTATGAGATTTGATTCTATCAAGCTAGAGTGATATGATTTAATCACTATCTGTAATGATACAAACGCAATAGCTTTACAGCATTCTGTGCTTGCCGACGCAGTAGAAACGTGTCCTAATTGAGATAAGCATGATTTGATGACTTGAACAGACAGCGCTCACGTTGAACAACAGCATCGAAAATACGAAGCCTCTTTTGAAGTGTGACACTCTGGGACCCCGTTCGCCGGCTTGCGCCTGGAATCTCACACCAATCCAGCACGTGGGCACGAATTTAGCATCGTTGAAATATCCCGGCATCGTTTTGAACACGTCCCAATATCCCCGCAGCACCCTTGCTTGCTCTCGTTATTGTGTACTGCGCACATGAGCTGCATGCTTACCTTTTACACCTTGAAGGGCTAAGCGGTCCGGACAAAACCACCATAAACATATTTCACGCGTGCCACAACAATTGCCTATGCAAAAGGCGTCGTTCAGAGTGCCCGCGTGCGCCCTAAGACACATTCCCAGGCTCGATAGGCATTTGGCAAAGTGGTATAGCAACCGGCCCACCAATGTGGTAGGTATGGTGAAAAGCCATCACACATTCTGGCCAGCCGTCACTCTCGCCATCACCCTGCAGCACGGTTGTCGTGGCGACGTTTTGCCAGCCTCTGCAAAACACTACAAACGCATCGGAATTATGATGGTCACATTCCCCACCGAAGGATGTTTGTCATATTTCAAAAACCACCTGACCACCGCATCCGCTCCATCATTGCACCCATACAATGGCACACTCACACTGACACACACGCATTCGTGGCTGTGAGGAAGGATATCAGGAGCTGCAGATCCCGAGATATCAGTGCGTTCAGAGACCGAAAATGGCAGACCTTGGTGGCATCATGAATAACGTAACGTGAAAGTATGTGATTGCTTTCTTGTCGGCGATTATTTCTCGCCCAGGCAAGATAAAGCCGTACGCAATCGATCGCCATCGTGTCGGATTTTATGAGCATGTCGAGAAACGTAATTGCGCACTAGGAATGCGTGCCGTAGGAAGGATGAGTTTCTCTTTGCTTTATTCGCAATGGGCAAACAAACACATCATAAATTTTTTTGCCCCAAAAAACCCGCTCCTTCCTGTCGAAAGGGGAAAAGAAACCTTGCTTTACGTAGTACATTGTATTTTAACCTATTTATTTCCTTAACTTACTTTTTAATGTTTTTTAAACCAATTTTCGAGGAAAAAGCCTACCCCTTAAATGTCTGCTTTAAAGGTCACTCTTTAAAAATACCACCTCAGGTGAGATGTTGGATCCCACGTTTCAGATCAAAAGTGAAATGTCTCTATTTCCCACTCTCGCTAATGCGTCCAGCCTCCACCGAAAAACCTTACACGCTCTTGAACCTATTCGAACGCTACCCGCAGTAACGGTGTTTCCTCCTAATCGGTACCGTGTTGTCAGTTGGATTGATTGATTACGAAACGGATTTTTCTCATCCTCCCCAGGCTAGGGCTAGAGGATGTGTAGTACCCGTTTCACGCACGGCTAGCCATTCGATCGATTACATCCTGGCCACATTTCCAGTTCGCCACTAACAGAACGGCTTCATACCGGCTGGTGCCCGGCTGCTGGATAAATACTTTCCGACGTAAGGACACGTTTTGACGTTCATTTCATGCGCCCGACACCTAAACAAAGGGGGAAATCCCGGGAAGCTCAGAAATAACACACATTTTATTACTCTTGTGTACAATGAATTTGTGCGTGTTTGCCAACCAGGCTACCATCACAGCGCACAAATCAACCCCTTTGGTTCGGTCTCACGTTCGGTGCGCGGGCCAGCACGGTTCACGACCGTCACGTCAGTCAACGGAGTGCGCTCGACAAATGTCAATCGATGCGTATAAATCATATTTTCAATCATAAAGCGTGATAAATTGGGTGTGTTTTATTGAATCCATCGTGTGCATTGCGTGCCCGTGTTAGGTGCCACGGCTAGAGGATAAATCAATAGGATGGTCCCTTTTCCTCCCCTATTAACCGTTTCAGAGATCATGTAATGAAATACGCTTTGCTTTGATGAACGTAGCAATGTGCAGCAGACGGGCGATAAAAGTGGCGTTTTGCTGTAGTGTAGACGTGCAAAGGGTGGACAGAAAAAAAATCGCTAACACATTCCAGCCGGAAAATATAATCTATTTATCATTTAACGAAAGCTCTTCGTTATTGAGTGACGATTACAATGAAATGCTTTTTCACAAAAATCTTCTGAATGATCGCTAGTATATTGGAATTTATTCTATGCTATTCTACAAACCAAAACAAACCTTTGTAAAAGCTTCCGGTGAATAAATCTTCCCTCACCCTTCACCCCCCAGATACACTTACTTTCCTGAAAGGTGGAATAAGGAAAAACTCCCCACAGACTCCACAACAACAAAAAACATAAACAAATCCCGCAGCTAAAGATTTATTGAATAATTCTGGGTCAGCACACTGGAGAAAGCGGGAGACCCGTTTGACCAGTTCAGCATATTTTTGTTTTCGTCGTTCGTTCAATAGCTGGAACTAGTTTCGTCGGTTCCGCCGGCTCAGACTTATCAAAAATTCACCCTCCAGAGACTTACTCCATAATCCCATCTATATTTTGTTGTACTTTTTTCTCCTCCATTCTGTTTGTTTGCGTCTCGCGCAAAAGTATGAATGATGGTGTGAACTGGAATCCCGGAATCTCAACCGAGTGCGGAGGCGAATGTAAGAAGAGACAGACGCACACCGCCACATTTGACACGGAAATGAGATCCATTCCCCGGGATCGATATCTTTGACCCGAGAGATTGATGATATCTATTTGTTACATCAAGAGACTGCAGCAAGAGAGAGAAGGGGCGGTGGCTTTGGAGCTGTGGAGAGGCACACAGTTAAAGCGAGCATGTATATGTCGCAACACAATGAGTGTATGGGTAAGAGTGTCCGATAAAGCTTCAATTATTTTATGACTCTATTAAACGTAAACATTCAGAAAGTAATACTTTATCCTCCAGCCATCTGACTCCACATACCCGCAAAGGGAGAATAATATTTGCAAAAGACTGACCGAAGTATCACTCCTGTAAAATTGCACCGCCTCCCTTGTAAAGCATTTCTCGCATCTGTCCGGGGAAACAGTAAATATTGTTATTATGATTGCTAAATTTGTGGTAGAACTTTTGCAGCTTGCGCGAGCCCCTTTCTCGAGCGGTTGGCACGGCCGGTGGTGACCGAAGTGGGCTTAAAATAACTTGCTTCTCAAAAAATGATAATCCAACCAGGAAACATGGCTCCCCAGAAAGCTAATGACACGCAATCATCGGGCGAAGCAAAACTTGTCCCAGCAACCCAAAAGCTTGACAGCCGACAGCCTGGTTTCCGTACCATTGGGGCATACGCGGGGACGGTTTTTGCTATCCATTTCCTTGCGCTCCGGCCTTGGGAGGGTGTTGGGAAGGCGAAAACTTTTACCACGGAAGAATAGCAATACTATTAACAAAAGGCGATGTATCGCTTACATTACTCCACGTTTGTGTCGGCATTTCCGCATGCTGCTCGTGCCGTCCATCGCCATCATCATGGATGGACGAAAGTTTTGGCCGCAAATTTATTTTCTTCCTCTCATGATCCCCGGAGGCATCCCAAGGCAGTGAACGAAGCAAACCGACAACAACAAAAAAGTCGCTCAGTATTCCAAACTCTACCCCGGGCAGGACTTTCTAGAAGATGTGCCGAAGAGATTTAAAAAGAGAGAGAGAGAGAGAGAGAGAGAGAGAGAGTGCGACGGCGAGAGATAAGGTAGAGCAGCACAGAAAAAAACGAAACTAAATAAATAAAATCCTGTCACGCTAACCTTGACGCGTTGAGGGTCGCTTACGCTTATCCATTTTTTATGGCTGTCCAATCGATCACAAGCGCACCGGGGAGAGTACGCAGAGTAAGCGTTGATCTGATTTTAAAATATTCACCTTCTTTGAGGGAACATTTTGCAGTTGCTTTTAAACGGCGCCGAATTGTTAAGAACATCGAAGGGCAAAGTTCTATTTTTGTAAGGTTATTTAAAGCTTGTCGTGAATTCTAACGCATTTTGCATTTCGTACAGTTTTACGTCACACTTTTCACTATGATTTTGAGACATTGATTTTCCATTACACTCCTTTTCTATCACTCTCGTTTTGAGAAGCACACACATTTTCGTTCTAAATGTTTCCTGTTACTGCAAAACGGTTCACTGCATTCTGCCAACCATCACACAGCCTCTTTGATTGATGCCCTACACAACACAACTACCCAACTTCGTAGAATGGTAAACACAAACCTCTGACCAACGGGAAGTTGTCAACTCATCAAACCACTTCAATAATGCATGACACAGGTATATCGATAACTGGTCTCGGGGAGCTCACCATACGTGAGGATATAGCCATTCTTCCACATCATGGTTCAACCGAAAACCATCAACGTGCTTCCCTGTTTCGTGCCTCAATGGCTGTACGCTTGACGATGAACAAATAGGCCACTTTCTGAACCCCCCTCTCATCCTTTCCCATAGGGCAAAAGTGGGAATTATCTGGCTTCCTGTATTCAATTAAGAAATTATTACATCAAACATACCCTACCACGTCAGCTCGTACGGCATCAACCAGCTACCTTTCCTTTGCACGTAAACGGATACCACGCTCAGTGCTGATCCTGTCTGGTTGAATGTTGTGCTGTGATGAGCAAGATGTTGCTTACCAACACAGACACACCACACCCCACCCACACTGTAGCTTCCCAATGTTTTATCCACTAGAAACCCGGAACACGACCATGAACTGCTTCCAAGAGTGATCTTCTTTTTCAAGAATTGCTTGAAGAATTAATCCAGCTGGATACGCTTCCCTCTCTCTTTCTCGCTCTGCTCTTCCCATCGGTCGGTCGGTTTCTCTGCCGTTTTGTCCCGGGGTGCCCTACGTGCGGCTACTGTTCTACGTTGCACTTGTACCGATGACTTTTTGTTAATTTTTACACTCTAATCTCACACAAGCGTACAGCTGCGTACGATGGTGGTGTATCGTGGATGTACTTCTTTCCTCTATGCACATTGACATACGCTGCACTTATGCAGTTTGTGCGGTAATTAAAATCCCTTGAACTTTGTCGTGGGGGAATGGCGTCCTGCTTGTTTGACTCCCCATCGTAACCTTTACTCGTTATGAGATGATAGTGGTGTGAAAAGATGAAAGCGCAAAATAACAACCAGACTGTGACTAATTGTGACTGTGTGGCTAAAATATGTGTGTCGGTGTAAGCAGCGAAACATTATATAGATGGAAACATTAAAGCATACAACGGCGTGTAAAGAGTTTTCTAGTTTCAAAGTGTTTCTGTTGTGTTTGTGTTGTGAAAGAAAGACTTGCTTTAACAAGCAATGAATAATATAATATGAAAATTATCAAAATTAAAAAGGGTAAAATCGCTTTATTTTACCAACTAAGAACCATACGACTACTACAGCGACAGCAACAGTGAAGTAATGCCAGGTAAATTAAAATAAGTAATTTATGCATCTTTACCTCGTAATGCAATTCACCATCGCTCAAGGAACCAGTCAGCATAATAAACTAACGCTAAGTTTAAACTAAACCGCACTTTAAACTACCCCCAGCGCCATGAAAGACAACGACCGAAAGGGAGAGCTTCCAACGAGTCGGTTTGATGGGATCAACACCGATTAAGACAGCGGTGATGGCGAGCAGTAGTGCAGGCTGCAATTGCCCTAATAGCTTTCTATGCAAATTCACCACGAACGATAACATCCGTCACAGAAGTGCGAAAGCTCGGGAACGTTCAGTCGGTCGACCCGCTTTGTCCCGTTACTGCAAATTCACTCCAAAAATGCATAAAGCAAACATAGGTAAGGGGAGCGGGCGCAAGAAGAGGAGATAAAGCGCATCCTCAAAACGAAACGCTCAATTGCAATGAACGCGGAGGAAATTAATTGAAGTACTCACCGGAACCCATTGCTACCCATTAATTTCCTTCAAATCCGACCCTTTCACCCTGCCCGGCTCGTCGCACGGCTCAGGGAAAAGTGGAACGACTTGGCTCAAGACTCAGATTTTCACCACACCCGCAGTCTCGCCGACGCGTCGCTGCTCGGAAACTTTCCGGACGATGGGAAAGATGGTGCAAAATAAATAACACACCTCCCCGTGCCAAAGCAAAACAACAGACCGCCCGCCCACGGGTCGTCTGGCGTCTTTGGGCCTGGCCGTCTTCGACAGGTTTTCCATCCCGCCGCGTTCACCTTGCCGTGTTGTCTGCACTTTGCACGAACCAACTGCCACCACCACTACCACAAAGAATGCGATATTTGTCTGAAGTTTCGCTCGGCATGTTTCGCCCCCTCTGCTCTTAACTTGCTTTTTTAACGACAGTTTCGGATTGAGTTAATCTTTCGCGGTGTCCCCTTACGGTGACCCCTTTTGGAGCTAGGGAAGCTGACAGGGCCCAAAGCGTGTAGATGGATAGCGATGTTTTGGATGATTTTATCATAATGTGCTCTGTTTAGAACGAACCCGTTGCGGGGTGCACCCTGCCTGGCAATAACAATAACACCCCGGACGGATGGTGTGCGGTCGGGGTCGGGCCGGTGCGTTGGTGACCTGAAACGGTACGGTGTAAACTTGAATCAATTTGCGAGAACAAACTTCGGCATTGGAGTTTTGTTTTTCTTGCGTTATTTCGTTGCTCTGCTCCCTGTCGGTCCCTTAACCTTTCGCCAGGGATTCAATTTCCTTCGAAATCGGGTTTGCCGAAACGGAGAATGAGAAATTCCCTTACGACATGTACTGTGCAGTGACTGTATGCCGAAAGGGATGTACACCGGGATACGCAATTTTGGGACGAAAGAAGATGGACAGTGCTTTTAACTTTTCCCATCGTGATTTAGTGGAAGGATGGCAATAAAACGGGAAAAATATGTTTGTTCATTGTTTTCTCGTTTATTTCCTACCCCCTGCGGAACGGACGATTTGCAGAACGTTTTATGTCACTTTAATTCGTTCGACACGACGGGACAACTACATTCGATAATTAAATCAAGGTCATGAACGTTAAATTGATTTGTACACGATTGGGTAAGTTTATGTTTGCCAACTACTGAAGACTAAAAACAATACAATTCAGAACAAGAAATAAAAACTTATCGATCTAAAATGATATTTCTTAGCCCTTTTTCATCTTTCTTTAATCTTTTTTTACACAGCAAATTTTAGAAAATACATGTCTGTTTTCAATAGGTACAAAAATATTTTATTTCAAATGATCTAGTGTAATAAATGATTTACGATGATTGTAGAACGAAATCATTTGGTGTAGTCTGGTGTGCACAATACAATTTACATAATTTATTCATTCTTTTTGCTGTTTGAATGGCAACTCTTTTCCCTGCTGAGAACCATCATCATCAGCTATTATTTGTACACTTTTTGGGAATGCATCTGGTTCGTTTGTAAAAATCTAATTCATTTATTTCTTTTTTTATCGGAAAGATAGTAGGCTGCCAATAATGTGACCTGATCATGGCACTGAAGAGTTATCTTACGTACTAACCCCAACATAAAGAAGCAAAAATTCATTTTTTCACCGTGAAGAACTAAAGTTAAAGTATTCGCAGTGTACGTTAAAGTTACACATCATCACTAGCACAGAATCGTTATTTCTAGATAATCGCCTCCGCAGCTGCCTATTTGTAATGTATCGTGGTGAGGAATAAAAATTCACTCTAGCCAACAAATTGCATTATCCTTATCTCTATCATTTTAATAAAGAGCCACACTTATACTTAACCTACTTTGAAAATTCTACAAAACTGTTTAGACCTGGCCACATATGCTTTTTCATATCTATATGTTTTTATTCATATCTATCTACTCTCAGTCTTTGAGTAGCTTACCATTCGAATCTTATATTTAATCGGTTTCACTTAAACAGCAAAATAGGATATAACAAGAATCCAGCTCTTAGCATCCTGTACCGTGTTAATTGATAAGAATAGGATTAGAATAAATGTGTACAATTTACCCACAATATACAATGTTTATTTAATTTTAAAGTATAACATATCTTTCTTGAAAACGATTAAAAAACGCCGTGATATGCATTATTTGAAAATTATTCAACTCAGTTGTCAAAGCTTTACATTACATTCATCATCTTCTTGACGCCTGTCTTGGGTCTCCTGCCATATCTTCTAATGTTAGATATTTTGTCACTCCATTTTATGTGTACAACTTGTTCCAAACAAAGTTTTTTCTCCGAACAGCTATGTCAAGCATTTAATCAGCACAGTTGTAACGAGTTTAAAATGCAAGTATTATATCCTACCCCAATGCTCACTGCCAATCTGCCAGAAAACAATACAATCTTATAACACACCGAACAACTTTCATCAGCAATCTGCCAACCAGTCCAAAGAACACACAAACATACACCTAGGAGGAATGGTTTTCCTTGGTTCCATTTTCATCATTTAAAACAAGCATTCAGGGGAATAACTCATCACCCCAACCATTCAATCTAATAGAAACGAAATATTTGCTCAAGTTGAAGGTGAAGCACGCTCCCCGCTGCGCATACGTGCGTATTATCGATGGCGATGGCCGTACTTGCTCTCTCACTTTATTACGAACTGATTTCCGGGGGCTGCAAAATCTTGCCCAGAATACCAAAACTTCACCACCGCGCGCGCCAACAATCTTAAAAGCACGCGCACGTTTTCGGGAGAAACGGAACGAAGGGATGTGGCAGCCGTGCGGGAGTGACAAAAAATCTACAGGTTTGTCCAAAAGTTTTTAATTAACAAACTTCACCGTCACAGTAGCGCACCGCACCAGACCGGTAAAGACAATTCTACTTTGAAGGCTGGTTAATGGGTAACGGGGCATGGGAAAAAGGTAAAATTTCACTTCGTAGCAACGAGAGGCTGCACGAAAGGGGTGGTGATTTTTTTAATTAAGCGTTCCTGTGAACCAATCCACCCCTTTTTTAACCAGAGGCACCATTATCTTCCCGGCCGGCCGCTTCAGAAGACGGTAGCGCAGAAAATTCGGCCAAAATGTCCCGTACCTTTGCTCGGTACAATGTTACGCATTAACAAGAAGAAAAGAATAATACCAAGTTTATTCCCGTACCAAAGTAAAAGCGAAGGAGAGAAAGAGGAAGAGAGAGAGAAAGAGAGAGAGAGAGAGAGAGAGAGAAAGAGGGAGCAAGAGAGAGAGAGGGACTTTTTTGCCTAAAGCATTGTCGAGTGAAACTGGGAGTCCACAGAAGAACATTTCGCCCGGAAAAACAAGCCCTCCATACCGGCAGCTCCGTCTCTAGCATCGTCTGGCACAGCAGAAGAAAGGTCGCCGCTTCGCCGAAATCAATGTTTAACAATTAATTACAGCTTTCTAACTTTTGCTTCCGTGTAGTCATGCTTTGCCACTTTCCCAAGGCAAGGCGTGTAAAATCGATGCGAACGGTCTGTAAAGCATGTAGTAATATTTTAAGCCCTGGCCCCCGGGAGGCTCAAATTACCTACTGCTTTGCTAAATTTATCAGCGATTACCGAGATGACATTTGATAAAAGTGAGGTGAGTAATGGGTTGCCATGTTGACACGCAATGGCGGTGCTGGCGGTTCGTGCCGCCCCGATGGAACGTACATGTGTTTTTGCAACATAATTTAAAATTCTCTTCGATCCTTTGGGTTCTTTTCGTTACGTTGTGTTCTACCGCGTTTCGTGTGTTTCAAAGCATTGGAAGTTTTTAATCTAATTCCCCTTTCCCCCCACATGACACCGAGCCACGTGTCGCTTGGTGGTAATGCATCGCGAGACTGGAGGAGGAAATGTTGTCATCCATGACCGTTCGATTCGTTTCCTCGCACCCGTTTTTACTGGGGCGCAAAACTTCCGCACAAATCAAATCGAACAAATTCCACCCATTGTACCAGCAGTCGCTTTGTCCGGGTGTAGCAAACTTTGCTCCCACTCCCGATCTCCCATCCTATCACAGGGATCCAATCCAATTGTCCTCCATCGACAGCGCTCGCGAATGGTAATGAATTCTTAATCGATAGCAACGTAGCAGATACCTGGGAGGCAGTGGCTCTTGCCAGGACCGTCCAACAGAAGGTTCATTGAAAATGTAATTTTGATAATTACACTCCCGCTAATCTAATGGATTTTCTTCGGGCACCGAGCACAGAACAGCGCCAAGCTATGGGTGTCAACAGATGGATCGTTACAGTTCGCGCTGGCCGACTGCACAAGGGATGGTTTGTAATCAAATAATAGTGTCCTAAAAATAAGACATTGTTCCAGGAACGCCCCATTCCCATCGGAGCGCAGCGTACCTGTCTGGAAAACATAATTGTAGCGCTTCTTTCGACTGAGGCTCCTTTCAGCTTCACGGTGCAAATATAATAAGGGTAAGAAATTAAAACATTCTTAATGGCGCAACTTGTAAACTCTTTAGGTGATTGTTCAGCTTTAGCTGTAGGCGCTTTGGCATTATGGATCGTCCCATTCTTTGCTTTGTGCACGTGTCACGCTCTTGCAAAACGCATGCAAATTACGGCTCGTTAAACAGAGACATAAAAATCAATGAAGCTCGTAACGTGTCCCGCACGGCTGCTAAACGATGCAATTTCAAAGACGCAAAGGCCTTCGCAGGAACCATCCCGCCGAGAGCACCAATCCCGACAACCCATTATATTCCATTATTCATACAACAAAATTACCCCCCTTTTTCTTGTGACCCGAAAAAGATCACACATACGAAAACTCGCTTGCTTTTGTCATTCAACAGTGCGCTCGTTCGTTCGCTGACTGCCGCTCATCAGAGCCTTCCTTTACAATGCTGGCCATGTTACAACTCTGCCATGATTTGATACCGTACTACCTCCTCCGCCCTACTGTCCTTGTCCAGCATCCCGTCAAACGGCCCATTACATCATTACATTCATTCTAATGTCCTGTCACTCGGTCATATCAACTCAAATTCAAACGCCCCGCACTGACACTTTACCGATGGTCCTACGTCACCGAGTGGTATCTCGGCAGCTCGTTAGTCCCGGGCGCTCCCCAACACTAAGCTCAGCCGGGTGAAAACTCATCTTGCAGTGAAAGCCAGATTGGTTAGTTGCAAAAAGCGAAGGGAAAGGCAAGATGCTCTGACAGACTCTTTATCTTTCATGTGTGTGTGTGGTCATGTGAGTGAATGCAAGTTGCCGACTCTAGCTGCTTCTTCTCCTTGTGCCCATTAACATTCATACAAGTGGCTCGCCTTTGCTTTGTCGGTTGTGCGAGTCGTTGCCGAGGTTCTGGCAATGTCTTTGACCCTTCTTTCCGATTGCCACCATCAGTCGCATCAGGCTCGCTTGCTAGGATATATGAATAATGCAAATTTATCGGAATTCTTTTGGGACGAGAATCGAGCAACCCCTTTCCTCTTAGGGTGGCGCATGTGATTACGACTGGGTAGGCGGCGACATGACGGCAGGACATGACGGAGGTGGAAGACAGGTTGAGCATTGTCTCTAGACGATGACAAAGAGTGTGAAGAATTTCATTGGAGGCATAAGGCATCTTTTTCTTAATATAGTTGAAGAGGTTTAAGGAGCTTTATAAATCCATCACATTGAAAGAAGCCCTAATGAAGAAAGTTAGCCTAATCCTATAGTTAGTAACATATTTTTGCATCGCCTTGTTAAATCATCAGTTTTATCAAATGTGTTCTCTTATGTCATGCACTTGCTTTGTTACCTATGATAATAGTATAAAAAATATAATAATAATAATAATAATAAT